>CM021108.1:570275511-570316388 GCA_007115665.2 Sequoiadendron giganteum | reverse complement strand
AAGCCAGGATTATTCGTTGTTTGGGATCTAGTAACAGGTTGATGGATCATACACCCACTTTAAGTTTAAGTTCATTAAATTTTTCCCACCGGGCATGCCAAAAAAAAAAACTATTGATGTCAAAACTTATCGGAAACTTGGTTAAAGGGGGGATAAGGCAATGCGCCAAGAAGTAGATATGGGCACGATAAACCTATATGTTAGATATGATTTAAGGGTTGTTCAACAATCTGCTATGTCCCAAAATAACAAAAAATTAAAATGGAAACCTAAATAATTTACTCAATGACATAAAATAACTTCCATACATTTACTAAAAAGAAGAGTCAAAGACATGGTCTGAATCAACAAGCTTATATTGAAATTAAAGAAGTCCGCGAACAAATTACTCAATACAATAATGGCATAGTATAAAGTTTTGTCAAATAGTCAAGAAACAGAAAGGCCGAACAATGACACAATCTATGAATCTTATACAATAAGCTAAAATAATACAAGAGGCTTGGTGTCTTTCCACAAATTTTCCTATAAGTTTCAAACCCATTCTTCGAAAGAAGAAGTAGTATTTATAGATAAAAATCCCACCGCCTGGTAGGCCAATAACAAAAAATATTTTGAATCATGAGCGACAATATCCAGAGTAATGATTTCCTTTGGTCGTTGCAACATAAAAGTATTTGAGCATGGAACGTGGTTGTTTATGAACCAGATGCATCCCCTGCAAATAATGGCAGTGGTCCCAACAGAACATAGTGTTGACATGTGTCGCTCACCCATAAAGGTAGTTAGAACACGTGGCAATCTTGGGGGGGCTCAATGATTGCTTCTTCCTTATTCTCGATGAATTCCCAAAAGAGACACATGGCGACAAGTCAAAGCTTGTGGTTCATTCCTCCCTCCTTGCAATGAAAACCTGCACGATGAAGACACGTGGAGGTATCCTCCACTGACGACGCTGACTATGGGGTTTGACAAAAGTGTACACAGATAGATGCTATGTGGCACGTGAATGGGACCCAATAGGGAAGTGAAGGGAAGTAGCCTTGAAGTGCCCATGGTGTTGACACGTGGAAGCATGGCAAAGCTCAGAAGAGTAGCGAAGGAAGAAACTTTTGTGAGGAGCACACGGAAGACACGTGGTAACAATCAAACAAAGCTCTTCATAAAAAGGGGGCCAGAGAATGGAAAGTATAGGGCACAAGCGTTAGCCAAGAAAAACATAAATAACCCAAAGGGTAGCTCAAAGGATTTCATATCCATAGTAACTATATACCACATGACACCTATGTCACAGTGACTGGAAAATACGTTCTCATTGGCCAATGAATTTATCCTTAGTGTAAACCAAATAGATAAGGAATGTCGGTGTATTGTAAACTACACTGTGGGTCCCATCATTCCCTTTGATATTTACACCTTCAGATAACTCAAAAGCTGATTTCGTCCATCACTTACACATGCATTTTCCTTAGTCATAAAAGTAATACTCTAGACTACTTTCCATCTCAAGCGTAACATTTCTCTTGGAAACCTATCAATTCCGAACATAACAATACCGCTTCATATTTCAAGCTTTGTATTGACAAGGTTTCTTTGATCATTTCAAACTCTTATTCCTTTTTACAACCTTTCTAGTCTGAGGTTAACCCTATTTCTTAGCCTATTTAAGCTTAATAAAATTTTCAACCTTCTTTTCCATATAATGGATGAAACCTCAATGATAGAAGTTTATAAGTTTTCTACAAATCATTCAAGATTTGGTTTATCACTTTTTCCTATCTGGCTATAATAATATATTGAGAATTTATTTAATTGAATGTCTCATAATATGAACATGGTTTAAAAGACCATATAATTATTTGATTGTTCTCATCTGAGATAACCTTCTCAAGGACACTAAGCAATTACTTCACATAATCTATTATTTAGGACTGATATCCTAAAATTCAAATTTCCAACCAATGTTGGTTATCTTGGTGAGTTTGATCACCATAATATTATGTTAGTTCCATCAACATAGAGGTTCTAAACTATTTTAATGGTTTACCACTTCCTCACTGGAATCTTACGAGTACACACGTCCTGTCGACGATGACATCCTATTTTCATCTTCATATTCTACAATATCTTGATACCTTCCTTGCAACATCTTACTCTATCTTTTCCAGATTATTATGGTTCCTCATCCAAAAAATATTTTTTCCATTTCAATGTCTTGAATATGACATCAATTCCCTTATTTGATTCCTTAATATCCTAAAATTTTGGGTGCATAGGTTCTTTTACATCCCATATTAGTCTATTCCAACTAAGTGAAAACCTATTTTGTGAACTCATGCCACATAAGTATAATGGTTGGACATTTTGTGGAGATAAATCGCCTTCATCTTAGGACATCCATACCTTGGATTTATTTTTTCCTTTGATTATTTCCATTATGTAATCCAACTTTCAACTCAATCTATCTTCTCGATGAGTATCAGTATTAGTTCGAGTAACAATTATTGTTCCAATATATTGGTTCCTAAAAGATATCAAATTTTAATTACATACCTAATTACCAAGCACAAACGTTCCTCAATAAATCCAAATCATGAGTAATTTAAATCCTTCCTTACCTATTCCTTAGGCAATGATCTTCCCTTTCATGATCAAGTAATCTACCTATCCTTTTCTAAGGCATCAATGATAATACCATTTTATCTTTCAATCAATCATATATATAAAGTATTGAATGATAATATTCCTTTCTCATTGGTCATAGTCCTTGACCTTTTCATTATCTTTCAATAATTCCAACACTTTATTCTTGTGGTCGTGAAATATATGACTTAGTTGACATCATGATTTACAAAAAAGTCAAAAGTTCTTTTAAATCAAAAATATATTTATGATTTTCATTGTATGGGGTACTTTCATTTGAGTCAATCCACTCTCTTTCTTCCCCCCTTAGTGTTTACATAATATTCGATCAATTCAAAATTGAACTCATAGCAAGCATTTGATTTCTTGAAATGATTTATCATTCCTTGTTGTTGGCTTTCTATTGCCTTTTTCTTTGTCCATGGCATGCGTTGAATATACCTATTCCCAAAGTTAGTTTCATCATTAATCTCTAACCTCATAGACTCAACAATTAGATCATCAATAAAGAGTTCTATTGAATAATCATCAACTTTACAAGCTAAGAGGCATTCTAATATTCCAATTCTCGTTTCCATGTATATCAATATCCTTTTTGTGGAGTAATTTTTGTATTTTCAAGGCCTCTTTTGTTGATGTGTCTTCAACTTAGAGTTTTGTTTCCTTACTAATTCTATTGATTGGACACATAGTATTACTCTGTATCCCATTTCCTTTTGGAACCTCTAAACATAAGTTTATTTTCGTTGACAAGTTGGTGTACTTAATCTACACTTCTACAAAACTTAATGCTAACCAAACCTTTGTTGGGCCAATCCAATTTATCTTTTTCAGGTTTCTTTCTTACAATCACCTATCCAAGTGACTTTGTCCCAATTCTTGGTAACTTCATAACCTTAAGCACCCTAGGTGGCTTGGTTTATTTTTCTCATCTTAATCAGATTTCCAAATCGATCTCATCAATTTTGGTTGGTGGAACCATGTCCACTTCATTGATCACTTCATTTCTGACCATTCTGGTCTCTTCCCTTATTCCAAGGTACTACCTCATTTCTTGCAAGATCTCAACCTTGCAAAAAAAAAGATTTTTGTCAAGAGTTCTCCAACCTCTTGGATACCTCCTAATTTGACTATTTACTTCAATTGAAGTTTCCAATTTATCCCAACAATGCATACTCATAGATTCATAGTATTCTTACTAAATCCAAAAATATTTGACTCTTTGCAACTATAGATTGCTACTAATAAGGGGGTTATTTCAATTCTTCCTATCCTCTTAAAGTCATATAGCTATTTCATAGGGTGAAGGTATGTATTGGTTATCCTTCCTAACCTTCCTGCATAACCTGGTTGCATGATCTTCTGCAATCCAAGGGAGTATCATAATGAGTTGTTGGTTTAGGATTTTCCAACTCCAGGGACGACTCTTATCTAGTCCCAAACTTAAAAAAGTTTCCAGGATTCTTATCTTCCTTCTCTTTTCCCTTAGTTCTTTCCTCTTACCATCTTGGCATAAGAACTTTTCAACAATTATCTTCCGCTAAGGTTTACATAGCACTTAATGAGCCCATAGGCTCCAAAGTTGAACCTGGTAGCTCTGATACCACATGTAACAACCTAGGTGTTCTATTCGATAAATTTCCAAAGTTTTCATGTTAAGTGAATATTCCATGATGCCAATAAATAGCAATAATTTTTTTGCTTCCATAATGTAAATTACATGCACATTTGAAATAACAATATTTCCAAACTTCTATTGCATTTGATTGTAAACTCACAAATCTTTCCATAACACAGATTTCATATTGAATAAACTCAAGTTTATCATTCATGATTACATCCTTCCATATAAATGGGTACATAATACATACATAGCTCTTATGAGCTTGATTTGGTAATAGATATACAAAATGGTCCTAATGTCATCACAATGGTGCATACATTCTGGATGTCCCCGCTCTCTGGTGCATACACTCCAACTGTCCCCAATGTTGGCGCAAACATCCACAAACCTCAACTATCATTTGATGAGGAGAAGTATCACTCAAGCGCTTTTCTCCAACCATAAACTCAAATACAGTCCCTCGCACATCTGCCACATATGGTGAGATGGCCCTACCCTTTGATGAAGAGATTAGTTGGTAAACCTCATAAAAAAATGCCTATTTGAGCTTAGTGTTGCGTCCTACAAACCAAAACCTAATCATATGGTTGTTTCACTATGAGTATAAAAATACTAAAATGGAATGTAGAAAGGAACACAGTGAACTGATAGTATAACTAGTGGGAACTTACACTACTTTGGCCAAAGTATTCTCACCCAGTACTTTGAGTGACAGTCTCCCTATTCACATGCACTCTATAGCTCGGTTTGGATTATGATCATTCATATACTATGCTTAGGTAATTTCCTTCCATAGGTAATCCCTAACCTCAAAAATAACCTATTTCCCTTTTTTCCAAAATACAATGGCATCTCTACCAATAAAGCCTAAGCATAAGTTACCTTCTTTAAAGAATATTCCAATCCTAGGTATAACATATGAGCTTTTCTAGTTTACAAATTAACTTTGCATAAACAAGTTATTCGCTTCAAAAGACAATCTAGTCCCAAGTATAACTTTATAATCTAAATTATAGCTACATAAGCTTCACCTAATCATAGATTATATATTCATACATAATTAACTCCATTCAGTAATATATCACATTAATAAGTGGTTCTCATCAAGAGTATAGCCACATCAATGAATGACTTCAATCCAATAATAATCATATCAATAGATGATTATATTCGAGAGTGTAATATCCTTAGTAAAAAGAATTATTCAAAAGAGTGGAATCTTGTCAACAATATGACTTCATATCAAGAGTGTAAGGCAAATAATCAAGTAGAAACTCTAACTCAATAGGTAATCCCACCTATGTTTCCAAACATATAGTATCTCATAAACTCAAGTGATCTACTTAACCACATAGGTGAGTCTCAACCTTAGTATACCCTAATCCTAAATACAATCTATAATGAACAATCAGTCTGATTGTATAGGCTTATCTAAACCTAAGTAAAATATCAACTACATAATCCATCCAAGTAGGTAATTCTTAACCTATTCATTCCAATGGGTAATCAAGTATATACTCCAACCTAATGGTTAATTCTTAACCTAGGGATTCAATCATTAATCATATGTACTTCTAGACCCACATATGTTACTCCCAACATAGTTTTTTGTTGAATAGTAAAGAAATGATTGTGATCTTACAATTATAGATTAGCATTGACTCACCCTATCATTTATTTCATATTGATTATTGCACTACTAAACCTTATCATCCATAAGGTTTCCTAGCATAATAAACTACAGTGTCGAGTCACTACGTGACGTTGATACATTTCAAATTTCACATATATGCATTGAAATATAATCATAATCCCCATATAGGGAGTATTAAAGTAATAACCTAAAAGATAGGTTATCCAAGCAAGTATCAAGCAAGATCACGCGAGTAACTTGTATCATGAAACTTCCCAAGCTATTCATGCTTCATCTATCCTAGTATATAATATTATAGATGTTATCCAATCACTCTTTATTATGGAGTGTATAAAATATTCATAAGGAAATCATAAAAAGATTCTTTTCCTTTTCATTAAGAAAATACTATGATTCACTAATACAAGTATTCCCAAGCAATTCCAATCAAAACAATTAAGACTTTCATTCTTTCATAATAAAAGGAAAATAAAAGAAGATTAGATCCTCATTCCTGTAATACGCTTGATCCAATTGACTAACTTGATTATCAGCCTTCCAATGAGCGCTAGCTAGACTTCACTACTTAGAGCAATACTTCACTATATCCTCTTACACAAGATAACTCTATGCTCTCACAAAGTAACTCTAAGCTCTCACAAAATATAACTCTTAGAATATTTTTAGTAAAATAAACTTGCATTGTGCGTCCCAAATGAGAGAGCTAGCCCATCTATTTATACAAAATCTTGAGACTTTGATGCCTAAAGAAAAGCTATGCTAATTGACACCACTCTAGCATGTAGATTGACTCACCTCTCATAGAAAAAAGGTGGCAGAAATCTAAATTATACATACTCAACTTGGTATTCTACATATCGACCTCATTTGCTTGAAAACAAATCAAGACTATTTCAAATATGCACATGCTTAATTAATGAGAATCAAATTGCAAAACATGATAGACTTCTACAGGAAAGAGTATTCAATACATGACACCTAGTTTTAGCATCTTTCCCTATTCTTATGCCCAAGGAAACAGACAATACAAAGCAGACAACACATAACCATTTCGACTTAATCATAGATTACTTATTTGATAGGTAAAGGATGAATTGACTTCCCTCAAAATAGCATTCAATTGTGATTTGAATAAGCACGTTATACTAATTTGTTGTTATTTCCTTTTAGCATGCATTTAATTCACTTTGTACAACAAGCTAAAATATTTCCATCACCCTTTACCTTTTAGATAAATGTGTTCCAAGTTTTAAGTAATTTTCCACTTCAAAATAACGATGCATTTAGAATGATATCGATCATGGCTTTTAATTCCATATAGGCCTTTATCTTACGCCAAACATATGTATTGATTGACCTTTAATGCTTTGCATAACATATATACAAGTTGGCCTCTATTAATTATCATATATATAAATATATATTTATATATATACATGTACATAAATATATATATATATATATATATGTCAACGAATAGCCTTAATGCTATGTATCGCATATATATATATATATATATATATATATATATATATATATGTATATGTGTGTGTATATATTTATATCATGACAATCAAATATGTATACATTTGATATTGAAATGAATAATATCAACTGTATATATATACATATTCCTCTATGTACATGTATACGTACGTGTACATATATTGATATATCTGTATGGACATTTCCATTTGTCCCTCATACGTAAATATCGACACACACACATACATATATATATTTATGTATATATATATCCTATATATATTTATGTATATATATATGTATATGTATATCTCCTATATATATTTATATATACATTCGACTACAATCAAGAACTAATACAATTAATATCTTATTGATAAGTACTATACATGTAATGTATATATACATATATACATACATGTCACATTGTCCCTACGATAAGACCATACTTATAAGAAACCTAATCATAATCGTGCATAGGTACATCTACCTATGTACTCTCATGTACATGCTCCTCCATGTGTATAGTCTATCATCGACATGCATATGCAAACATATACATGCATCTATGTATGTTCACCTCACCAATTATGCATAGAAATATAAAGAAGAACCCATAAGCTCCAAACATATAAACATCATCCAAGAATGCACTCAATAGTAATCAAGACCCTCACTAATGCAAACACATCATACTTAAGGATGACATACCAATTCCCAACACTATGAGTAGACTCAACCATTCTATTGTGAGTGTGTGTATGAGCTCAGTAGGGTTTCATAAAAGTTACCTAACCAATCACTTCTCTTGAGTGATACTTTCCCTCCCTTCTGGAGGATAGAACCTGTCCCTGCAACCAAATTAATAAAAAAATTGCAATGGTAGTTAAACGTTCATAATAAATCCACATGCATCATAAAACTTTAGCATATCCATATAGTAATGTATGTTCTTCATCAATGTAAATGTATTTACACTTTCAAAGCAATAATACCTTAATACCTATTTCAGTATTCCATTCATTTAACAAACATATCAAAATCATGATTGTATTTACCATCCTATTTAGTCGTGAAGGTAAAAGTAAATCAATAATAACAAGATGACGTGTGACAAAGAATATGTTCATACAAATTCAGACTCCTTAGTAAGTAGGACAAATAGAAGTGTTGTGATTTTTTTGAAGTCCTTAATAAACATTTTGTAGTATCTTGCATGGTCAAGGAAACCTCTAACATCTTTTTGCTTTAGTGGAACTGGTAGGCTTGTTCTTACCTCAATTTTATTTGGATCCACCTAAATACCTTGTGAAATATAGTGTCCCAAGACTTTCCCTTCTTCCATCATCATGTAGAAATTCTAATTTCTAAGGGACAAATTATGTTCTTTGTACCTCTAGAGTACCTTCTCAATATTTTGTAGTGCTTTCTCATCAGTATCTTCATATGTGGTAAAATCTTCCATATATACTTTCATACATTCATGGGTCAGATTAAAGAAAATTCTTATCACAACCCTCTAAAATGTGGTAGGAGCATTACATAGCCCAAATAGGAGAATTTAATAATCATAGGTACCCCATAGACAAGTAAATGTTGTCTTATCTTGATCTTTTAGTGCAATCCTTATGATTGTAACCATTGAACCCATCCAAGAAGGAAAAATGCTTATTTCCTATTAAGGAATCCAATACTCGGTCGATAAAAATCAAAGAGAAATGATCATTTCTAATGGCTAGATTGAGTTCTCTATAATTCACACAAACTCTCCATTTCCCACCCTTTTTAGAAGCTATCAAAAGATGTCGAACCCGCTAACTATCTAATATGGGGGAGATAAAACCAACATCCAAAAAGATTTTTTAGGTCAGCTTTAATTTTTTTTCTCAGACATCAAGATTCATCCTTCTTTGGGGGTGTCCAACTAGTCTACATCCCTCTTTGATATAGATTATGTGAGTACAAAAATTGAGATCTAGGCCTTTCATATCATGGTAGTCCCGAGAAAATTTCATTTTATGAGTTTGCAACATAGATATTAACTATAATTTTTGTTGCATGTTCAACCTACTATTTATGTTGAAAATTTTAAAACAAACTAAAAAATGATAACATAGAGAAGGGGGGTTTGATGGTATCATTGTTTTGGCTTAGTTGTGTGGGCTAGGGGAAACCCTGGTTGTAGTTTTCCTTGGACTATTGTGCATGCATGCATGTGAGGGGTGTTTGGGGTCAGATTGGAGTGAGGTTCACTTGGATGGAGGCATCTTTCCTCTAGCGTTGTGTAGCTTTTTTCTTGTCTTGTGTTCTTGTTGTTCTTTCTTTGTTTTTCTTGTTTCTTAACTGGTTGCATGAGTGGTTTCTTGTTTGAGGTTTTTCTCCGTGTTTAGAGTTTCTTGGAGGTATGGATCATGTAGATCCTTTTCTTTCCATGCATGCAAAGAACATGGAGCTTTTAAATAAGTTTTTATTTGGCAAAGGTTCTTCCTCTGATAAAGGTATTTCTAGAATCAAGAAAGTGAATGGTTGTTTAGAGTGAATCCAAGAGCGTCTGGTTTTGGTGATTCAACTGAAGTTTGTTGTAGAGGATGTTGCTTACCTAAGAAATCATGCATTAATCTATAAATTTATGGGGATCCATATCTCTTTACCAATTTTAGAATTTTGGACCCAAAAGATTTGGAATCTTGAGGGTGATATGGAGATAAATTTAGTTTATAACAATTATTTTTTAGTTGTGTTTACGTGCATGGCAAATAGAAAATAGATCTTTTGAAGGTCGGCCTTATTTTTTCAATCAAGTTGGGATTTTTATGAAATCTTGGCATGTGGGCTTCAATTTGGCTGAGGAATTTCCTTCAAGGGTTTCCATCTAGATTCGTCTTTCGTGGCTCCTATTGGAGTTTTGGAGAATTGATATTTTGTATATGATTTCTCTCCTTGTTGGCAAGCTAGTTGGTTTAACTCAAAAAAATCTAGATCAAAAGGTAATTACATATGCATGTATGTATGTGGAAATTAATTTAAATAACCCTTTATTAGACTCTGTGGAATTATGCCTTGGATCCACTTCATGGGTTCAATAGCTAGACTATGAAACTCTTCCATTTAGATTTTGCTTGTGTCATGAATATGGGCACCTACAAAGGAAATTCCCTCAATTCAATTAGACATTCGATGCAACTAATTTTACCTCCAACTCAGATCCCAAGAAGGATAAAGGGAAGGCTACTTTGGTTGATGGGGCGATAGACAAGGAGGGTTTCATCTCGTTCATGCCTCGCAATAAAGGGAGAGATCAGAAGAGAACCATAAAGGACAGACAATATGATTGGTTTTTCAATTGATTTGATGCTTTAGAGTACTTGGTTCAGGAGGAGGGGATTCCTGTTGAGTTGTCAATTGGTGTTGGATCCTTGGGAGTGGAATTTTTTAGGGATAAACTGAATGAATTTTTGAACTTCCCTTTAGGGGAAGCATAGGTTGATTAGATGGTTAGGAATGTGCCATCCCAGATACCAGTTGATCCAAATCTAAGTGGGCCTTTAGTCTTGAAGGGGGTGGAAACCTTGGTGGAATCAGTTTCTTCTCAAGCAAAGGAGGCTTTAGATTCTAGGAAGAATAGTGGGACCATGCATATTTTGGGCTTGCAACAGAAGCCCCTTAAAAAGGGGCCTCCAAAGAAAGCATCTAAGGTGGGTTGCAAGAAGGACCTAGAGAAGGTAAAATTACTTGGTGAGAATTTTGTGGATTTAGGGTTAGTGAAAACCATTGACTCCCACTTTTATCATTCTCATAAATGATTATAATTTCATGGAATGTGAAGGGTATGAATATCATCCCTCAACATAAGGATATTCATGAGATGGTTGATACTCATTGTCCTGATATGGTTTTCTTCAAGAAACTAAGTTATCTATAGATTGTATGTTGAATAGAACTCCCATCATCTAGTCTCGTGGCTCTTGTTAGTGTGTTGGGGCTCATGAAATTTTTTGGGTGTGGCTTATTTTTGGGATCCAAGCAATATTTTTCCTCTCTAGTGGAACTTGAGTTGGTCTTCTATGTTTGTGGTTGCTTTTAGTCTAGATTCAGGTGAAACCTACCTCTTTACTAATTTTTATGCTCCTATTGATCTTATTGGTAAAGCTCAATTGTGGTCTCATGTTAGATATATTCAGTCTCTGGTTCCCTTACTCTCATGGGTCATGAGTTGGGGACTTTAATGTTGTTGCTTGTCTTGAGGAAAAACTTGGTGGGAATGCTAGGCTTGATTCATCTACTAGCCTCCTAAGGGACAATATAGATTTGCTATTTTTAGTTGATGTGAAGTCGAATAATGGGATTTTCACTTGGAACAATAGGAGATGCAATGAAAATGTTATATCTAAGAGGCTTGACAGATTCCTCATCTCCTACTATTGGATTGGAGATAGGTGGTCTACAAGCTCTGATATTTTAGATTGGAAAGGGTCTAACCACTAGCTGATTAAGCTTTCTGTTGTTTTATTCAATGCTCCTAGGAACCTATCTTTTAATTTTCAACTCATGTGGTTGCGAGATCCCTCTCTTTATGACCTTATGGTTGGTTGGTGGCTTCAAGGAATCCTGCTCATGGTAGGGCTATGTACTCCTTAAATTTTGAATAAATCTATGATAAAAGCTAGCTGAACCATAAAATCTTTGACCCTCATGTACACTCCTAGGTGTAGGCCATTCAATTATAACGCATACCTTTTTTGGATCCATTTGAAAGAATTTTTGTGAGAACATATCACAAATAAACTATTTTCTCCTTCATAAAACCTCACTTCTTTAAATTCACCAATAAATTTTCCTCCTTGACCCTTTGTAGGATCTACCTAATGTGCAACAAATTTTCTTCATTGTGTTTCTAAAATCAAAATATCATCAAGATAGGTGTAATATCATAAAATTGCACCCCTTGTAATTTCACATACATTCTTGTATCAACTTTAGTGTCCACTCCTTGAGCACTTGTGTAGGCTCATTTTAGCCCCTACATCAGCCTTTTCCCTTTTAGGATGCTCAAGACCCATTTTCAGCAGCTGCCTTTGTGCATTAGCTTTACGTCAAACATTATTCTTTTCTCATTCATGTCGTTTTGTAGCATGATGTGTCTGGACACTAGTGCACCGTGTGAATGTCTGTGCGCCACGCTAGAGTCCTATGATATCTCAAAATTCAAACAACTATTTTCGAGTGCCCTGCCACTTGTCAGCTACTTTTGTTAGTGGTAACGGCCTGAGATGCCTTGTAACGGCTAAAGAAGCTTCTTTTACCTCCTCTTCTCTCTTTCAAAAGCTATATTTTCAATCCATTAGGGCTCCTTCTGGGTATTTTCTCTCTTGGAGACACTCTCTTCTCTCTTTCTCTCTTGCTTGCATAGCTCTCTTCAACTTTCTACAACACTCAAGCTCTCAAGTTCTCACAACACTCTTTGCAACTCTTTTGGCTCTCCCAGCTCTATCTCTCTCCTTGGCTCCCTCAAGCCTTGCAGGTGATATCTTTCTTATCTTGTATCTTTGAGCATCTTGGGATTTATCACATCCCTCTTCTATGAATTTTACTATTTTATCTATCTATCTATCTCATGATACAGTTTCTCCTCCTTGAGCGAGGATTGCTTTTATCACTTCATATTTGCTTACTTTGTTCACTTTCTCTATCTATTTGGTTTTCCGTGAAGGTGGGAACATTGAAACAAGGGTTTGACTACGATAAGCCCCTAAACAACCCCAAAAAATTTCCCTCAGTCTTTTGTGTGCAGGTGTTGAAGATCTGTACTTGTTGGAGGCTTCATTACTTGGATTGTTGTGAGCACTTTTTTTCTTCCTCCTAGCTTTATCATTTATATTTTACTTAGTTTTCTTTATCTTAGTTCTGTTACTTTTTGTTATCTCCCACATTCTTAAGAGTTCTTAGCATTCTTATTGTTAGTAGTCATTTAGTTGTTTTTTGTGATAAACTCGGTTTCTAGTCCATATGAGACACTAATGCACCTCTGAGACTCCAGCGCGTCGCATTGTCATCCTTGTTTTGAGCTACCATCCTTTGGTCGAGAGCTCGTTAGTCTTTCTAGAAAACCTTTTTGATCTACTCTTTTTGATTTTGAAACTCTCACTCTGTTCCTTTAGGTAGTTTAGGGCAGTTCACTCCCTAGGATTCTCTTGAGAATAAAGAGACTCGTGAGCAGTGAATCCCCCTTCTCTACATTTTGGTGAACCACATTTGTATTGTCAGGGTGATATGTCGGCCTTCGACCAACTTATCTATATCTCTATTTCAAAATGTATTTTATATATTTCTTCCTTCTGTCTCCTTCTAGATTTGTTAAGAAGCTTCAACAAGTTCTCTTACAAGTGTGTGAAAGTGAATTTTTCTCTCCTTTCTTATTATTCTTTGTGGATCCCTCTTCTGAAATTCCTTCTAAGGATATTTTGGTGCAAGAGTATGAAATAATTTATGCTTTTATTAACATTACTCTACATTCTCTTCATTCCAATCCATTTTCTTCTAGAGACGTTGCATTCATGAATGATGAATCTCATTGTCGTTCTGATGCTCTCTCTTCCAAAGATGATGCATTAGTGAATGATGAAGCTCCTCCCACATCAGATCCTCGAGGGATAGATGTTGAGAATATTTCTTCAAATGATTCTTCTAAAAGTTGTAATGAATTTATAAATATAATCTATCTCTATTGCCCCTCAAAGGCCTAAGAGGCCTATAATTTATTTGACTTCGACTAGTCCTCCTAAATGGATTTTTTTTATTAATGATGTTCCATTTGATAGTGATTCTCTTGATATTTCTAAGGCTCCCTCTTATAGAGTAGTATCCCATACATATAATACTAGAAGGAATAAACAAAATGTTAATCAACCTGCTTCTTTACCAACTTCTCAACCAAGTCTTTCTTCAACACCTAAACCCATTACTAAAGCACCTAGTGATTACGATCTTATCGAGCAACTCTGTGTTGCTTTAGCTAAGATCTCACTATGGGAGTTGCTTCAATTTGCTCTGGTTTATCAAGGTATGCTTCAGGAATCCCTACAAAAGGTCCTCTTGCCTTCTACTAGGCTAGCGTATGTTAATGCATTAATAGCTCATATCTGTGTGGATTTGTCGAATATTATGTTCTATCCATAGGAACTCCCACCTCTAGAAGTACAAAAGTAAGTGGACCCTCTAATGATTATAGTAAATATTAATAAAATTGGCATTATATGTATAATTCATGTTGGTTAAGTGCTCAATATATGTAGCATTGATCTATTGCCTAAAACTAAAATTGATTTAGCTTCACTCATAGCTTCTTCTATTCTTATTTGTGGGTTCGATAATGTTAGGGAACAAGATCTAGGTACAATAGTATTACCTTTGTAGATTGAACCCCTTATTATACCCACTCTGGTATGTGTTATGTTAGAAAAATTACCATATAACCTTCTTCTTGGTAGACCGTGGATTCACACTATGGGTGCAGTCTCGTCTACCTTGCATAAATCTATTAAGTTCATTTATAATAATTAGGTAGTCACAATCAAAGCTAACCTTGATGTCATACACTTATGTGATATGGCAACCATTGGTCAGGCTTCGATTGTGCCTACTCTTATCCCTTCAGTGGCTTCCAATGTATTGATGTCTACTCCAATAGTACCTATTACAAAGGATACTCTTGAGAACATGTCCTTGAAGAAGATCATTTTGAAGCAAGAAATCTTAAGTCTACTTGTTCTACCTCTTTTCAAAAGAATGAATGTCTTGGTGATGATTGGGGTTCTCTAGACTTTACAGAATCCTTTATAAAGTCGACCCGATCCACTTAGTCCTTCTGATAACATCAACCAAACCCACTATTAAAGATGGTTATTATTTTGCATCGTGGGATAATGTGAACGCGAATTGTAATGTTCTTAATGTTGATCCTCCCCCTCTAAGAAGATGATCACACTTTTGTTAAAGAGGCTTTTCTTAAGTTATTGGAGTAATGCTCTCTATGGGGATCCTCCTCCTCAAGATTTGCAAACACATTATGGCCCCGACTTTAAACTTGTCTCTAAATACGGCTATGGGTGTAAAGGTTGTGGAAATAATGAAAAAGGCATTCAATTCCCTACATAATGTGTACCTCATAAGCGTAATTTGAGGCTTGGTTACTCAAATGAACAATCTAAACAAAAACCATGGTTGAAGGTCGACATGATTTCTGCTCAACCTCGTTCTCTCGAGTTGATTCATCCACCATTGTCTGCTATCTTCGTGTCTTCTTCTGAACAATCAAACTCTTCTCCATAAGAGAAAGGTTTTCTTCTTGCTCCTCATCCTCTATTTAAGCAAGAGTATATCATGTTGAGGCTTCTAAAAGCCCACTTGATTACTCTTCCTCCTACACAAGAAATTTCATAAGCATGATAAAGCAAAAAAATATTTTTATGCATACCATCAAGTGCCTAGACATTCCACTAGTGAATGTAAGGCCTTGAAGGATAAATTATAACAACTTCTTTATTTCGGTTTCATCACTCTTCCGTTTGTTGATGCACCTACTTCTTCTTCAAAACGACAAGTGATATTGAGGTCTACCTCTATCTTGTTCATTATGAGAATTTTCTCATGAGGTTCTCACCCCTCACTTCTATGGTATCTTACATGGTTCTCCTCCCCTATATGTTGGGGATAGTGATAACTTGTTTTGGAGATGTGTGTCCTTCTTAAGGACCCCCTCCCTTATCTCTATCTTTCAATTACAGTGTTCCTTTTAATGGGACCCTTTGAATCTTGAAGGGTTCCTTGCCAAAGGAACCCCATTTGAAAGCTTTTTTATTAAATAAATTCAATAGCGTCTAGCTTGGGGGCAACTTGACTAGACCTATCTTTTATGTGGTTGTTCTGCAATGCTGCTTGTAGTAGCCATAGGATTTTCTTATCAGTCTTGCTCTAAAGGGTTGAGAACCTATAGATCTCCTTTGAATCAAGCTTTCCTTGCAGGATCGAGCACCTATGAGGACCAATTAGACTTTGTGGAGCCTCTCGCATTGGGTTTCCCTCAGGATTGAGCACCTAGGGTGCCTCCTTTGCAAGTCTGATGACCTGTAAAGCATTTGCATCTTATGAGATCTCTTTGTTTGACTCTGTAGGACCAAGCACCTGCAAAACCTTTTGTTCACCTTCTGTAAGTCTGAGGGCTTGCAAAGCTTTTGTTCAAATCTTTGTGAGACTAAGTACCTATGGAGCCATCTCTCTCAAAATTTTCATTCCTTTTTAGCTCCTCCCTCTTTGATGAAGGGTACTCCCGTTACAATCTGAAACTCATAAAAACAAAAAAGAATTGCATAGACAATATGCAAGAAGGAAGTAAATATTTTCTATTATCACTGAAATGGAAATGAAATTACAACATTACAATTGCCATCACATGGGCGCTCTAATTACATAAATCTGCAAATCTACAAATCAGAGCCACAATCCACTTTGCTTTACCCTCCCTTTGTAACCCCCATTCACATCCTTTATTTGGAAGGTGTAACCGCCCTAAAATCTTCTGGAAAGTGTAACTTCCTTAAGAAGATATTTTGAAATTTTATTAACTTTGGTAGTATAACTTCGCGAGGTCATAACTTTTGATCTGACCGTCCGATTTTCAATTATAATACCTTTTCAGAAAGCTTTTGAGAAGGCGAAGCTTCAAAATATAATGTCAATTGGTAAACTACTTTTGTTTTCCACCAATTTTTAGGCCCATCAAGAGCCTCTAAGTGCCTCAAAATTGACTTCGAGGATTTTAACAAGATTTTCATAAATTGAAATTTTAATCTCTCAGAAGACAAATGATATTGAGGTGATTTCTTCGTCATTGGCTTCAATTTACCATTTTGGAGGTTTGTGTAAGATTTTGTGCCCAATCGTGCATAAATGCAAACTTACTAAAAATAGTAACCCTACCAAATTTAACCCTTATTGAAAAGAAACAACAATTTTTTTGGGTGATGCAAGATTGCTCTTACACCCTGGATGCCCTGCATCATTCTCTCTCTTAAATTCCCTTCTCTCTTCTCTCTTTCTATTCTAGCTCAATTTTGTGTATTACTAGATCAAAGAATTGCATCTTATTCATCTTGAGTATATACCTCTTTCTCTCTTCGACATTGGTTGCTTCCCTGACTTTGGGTGCATTCTTCTCTTGAAGCAATCGATCCTTATATTATTCTCTTCGTTTAAGAATTCTTCTATGTGTGATTTCTTAATTTGGGGACGATGCATAGTACTGAGACAACCTTCTACATTGAGGTCTCTTTCACTTTGTTGAAACAAATCCTTTAGTTTGTTATGTGCTTGTGTGTATGTGATTTTATGTTCTAACCCCGTGATATAATGGTTTTTTATTTTCGAAACTTGTTGTCTTGTGCAGGCCCTTCTTGTCCAATATGTTTATTTTGTAGGTCTTCAATATAGGGGCATGATTCCTTGGTTCAAAGAGTTTTCTTCTTCCTCTATAGTATCCTTTTGGTATCATGATGTTATTTATGTTTAGTAGATTTCCTTTACCGTGCATATTAGTGTAGATTCATATTCCAGCTAAAGTGGAGGCAAAATCTAATGTCATAAAATTGCACCCTTGAAATTTCACATACATTCTTGTATCCACTTTAGTATCCACTCCCTTAGCACTTGTGTACCTAGACTCATTTTAGCCCCTACATCAGCCTTTTTCCCTCTCAAGATGCTTAGGACCCCTTCTTAGCAGCTACCTTCATGCGCCAGCTTTGCATCAAACCTTGTGATTTTCTTATTTGCGTTGTTTTGTAGTGTGATGTGTCTGGACACTAGTGTACTACATGGATTTCTACGCATTGTGCTAGCATCCTATGACATTTTAACTTTCAAATGATCGTTTCTAAGTGCCCTGCCACTTGTCAACTAGTTTTGTTGATGGTAACAACCCGAGACACCTTGTAACAGCTCGGGAAACTTCCTTTCCCTCTCCTTCTCTCTTTAAAAAACTATCTTTTCAATCCATTGGGGCTCCTTTTGGGTATTTTCTCTCTTGGAGAAACACTCTTCTCTCTTGCTCTCTTGCTTTCATAGCTCTTTACAGATTTCTACAACACTCAAGCTCTCGAGTTCTCACAACACTCTTTGCAAATCTTTTGGCTCTCACAACTATATCTCTCTCCTTGGCTCCCTCAAGCCTTACAGGTGATATATTTCTTATCTTGTATATTTGAGCATCTGGGGATTTATCACATCCCTCTTCTAAGAATTTTACTATTTTTTTTATCTATCTATCTTGTGATATAGGTTCTCCTCCTTGAGCAAGGATTTCTTTTATCACTTCATATTTGCTTACTTTGTCCACTTTCTTTATCTATCTGGTTGTCTGTGGAGGTGGGAACATCGAAACGAGGGTTTGAATATAGCAAACCCCTAAACAACCCCAAAATTTTTCCCTCGGTCTTATGTGTGTAGGTGTTGAAGCTATGTACTTGTTGGAGGCTTCATTACTTGGATTTTTGTGAGCACTTTCTTTCTTCTCTTAGATTTATCATTTATATTTCACTTGGTTTTCTTTATATTAGTTCTGTTACTTTTTGTTATCTCTCGCATTCTTAAGATTTCTTAGCATTTTGATTGTTAGTAGTCATTTAGTTGTTTTCTATGATAAACTCAATTTTTGGTCTATATGAGATGCCAGCGCACCTCTGGGACTCTAGCACGCCGCATTGTTGTCCTTGTTCCGCACTCCCATCCTTTGGTTGAGAGTTCATTATTCTTTCCATAAAACCTTTGTGATCTACTCTTTTTTATTATGAAACTCTCACTCTGTTTCTTGAGGTAGTTTATGGAAGTTTGCTCCTTGGGATTCTCTTAAGAATAAAGAGACTCGTGAGCACCGAATCCCCCTTCTCTACAATAGGAAATCACAAATTCTTCTTAAAATAGCTTCAACAATTCATTCATCAACCGTATAAATGTGCTAGGTGCATTTGTTAATCCAAAGGAAATTAATAACCATTCATATAACCCCTCATTGGTCTTAAATTTGTATTCCACTCATCACCCTCTCTTATCCTAACTTGGTGATACCCACTTTTTAAACCATTTTTTTGAAAAATATTTAGCCTTCCCCAAGCAGTCCATGAGATCATCCATTCTAGGTAAAGGAAACTAATACTTGATAGTTATTTTGTTGATGGTTCTTGAGTTCATGCACATCCTCCATTTACCATCCTTTTTTTGGTGCTAACATATCTAGAACTATGCATGGAATAATGCTTACTATAATTAGTCCTCTTTCCAATAGTTATTGCACTTGTTTGTTCACCTTCTCATTTTCTACAAGTGTCAATCTATAAGTAGCCTTATCTGGTAAACTTTCCCCTAGAATCAAATCAATGTGATGGATAATTCTCTTCATAGGTGGTAGTCCTTCAGACTCCTTGGACATAATTTCATAAAAATATTCAAGCAACCCCTTTACTTCTAAAGACATGTCACTCCTATCAGTCATTGCATATACTTGTAGCACCTTGGGAACTATTACAAAACATAGCTTTTCATGCTTCAAATCCTTTGAAAATTATTTTCCCATCACTAGCAATATCCTTGGACCACTTTCTACCTCCTCTTCCTTAGGTACCAATGGTGTAAGAGTATGTTTTCTTTCATTCTTCTCCAAGGTGTAAGTGTTTTCTCTCCCATCATGGATTTTCATCTTGTCAAATTACCATGGTATTCTTAAAATAAAATGGTGTATTTCCATAGGAATTATATTACACCACACCTCATCTTCATAAGTTCCTATTCAAAAACTCCATATGCATTATTGATCAACCAAGACTTGGTGCCATTTTTGTAACCATGAAACCTTGTAAGGGGTAGGGTGAGTTGTCATTTTTAACCCCAAATTATTTACCATTTCAACTGAAACTAAATTATCAATGCTCTCAGTATCTATTATGACCTTGTAATATTTCCACATGCATTACATATTTTTATAAACAAAAAATTATTTGGATAGGTTAATCTTCTCTTTTGGTTGGCTTCAATAATGTCCTCTTCATAATAAGTGCTTATCCCCTCTCAGGTTCATCTAGTTGACTAATAGACCCTACATATTTTGTATCTCCTTTATCTATGTGTGCACTTACAACCTTTGTTCTCCTTGATCCTTTTGGCTTGTGTTGTGGGAGTTTATAAAATCTATGTCCTCACTTTCCACATGTGAAACATGTACCTTAGAAGCCTCTACCTTGAGCTCTCCCATATACACCTTTGTCTCTCATAGGTTATGGTCTTTCTCTTGTTTAATCTCTCTCCTTTTTAATTTTTGAAGGGTTGGCCTCCTTATCATGGTTGTATTTTTGTCATTGTTTTCCTTTACCTTTGCTAAATCCACCTCTACATTTGGTTTCTCCTAGCTTTCTTTCCAATTTCTCCTTTACCTCTAGGGTATTATAGTATGATTCTTCCACAATTTGTAGCCTCATAATGCTCAAATCATCTTGAATATTCAACCTCAATCCATTAACATACATAACCCATTTTCACGACCTAATTCATTATGGCCTAATCTTATGGAAATTTTATTAAACTATTTTTTATAAGCCTTTACACTTAACTCCCGTTGCCTTAAATTATATAGTTTCTTGAGAATTTCAACTTGATAATCACTAGGTAGAAACTTATTCTTCATCTTGATTACCATTCAATCCCATTGAGTGATATTTTACCTGCCATTTCTTCTTCTCTCAGCCTACACCTCCTTCCATTAAAGTGTTGCATGACCCTTCAATTTTGTTTAGGAAACCTTTGCTCTTTTAGGGTCCTCCACTTCATCATATTAAAAGTATTCTTTTATCTTTGTTATCCAATATATTAACTCATCTAGTTCTAAGCTTCTTGAGAAGCTTGGTATCTCCATCATAGTTCTTCTCTCAATGTTGGAAATAACCCTCATTAGCATTCTTTCTCTTGCATCTATATCTCCACTTGAATTTTCACTTTACTATCCAACCATATCTACTATTTCATCTTCACCATCAATATCTTCATGTTTCCTACCTCTTCTCAGTCCACCTTCTATTGCATTATTTCTTTCTTGTATACCTGTTAGGTCCTCCATTACCTCATCTATCCTTATTTCTAATGTTGTTGTAAGCTTTTCCATTCTTCTCCTTGATGTAATCTTGCTACCCTAAATCTCTTTTGTTTCTTCTTAGTTTAGCCCCTCTTCCTAAAATATCCTTTGTTGTCAAGACACATCCACAATCACAACCTGTAGCGATTCCTTCAATCCTAATCTAAAATCACTATCTTCCTTCCCAAAGTTGTAGTTGTGCTTTGATACTATGCTAATGGCACCCACACACTGTAGGGACCTTATAACTTAACCAAATTGGAGGTAGTAGGAGAAGGTAGGTTTTGATTGTATAAGAAACTCACACAAACTCTACAAGGGTTTGAAACACTTGTTTCAGTCAAATCTTTAGTTATAGGGACATAAATAAGTTGTAGGTAAGAAGAACTATGTTGCAAAAAAATATAACTAAGTTGTAGGTAAATAGTCTATTTCTAAAGGTGCATAGTCAAATGTTATAGGAACAACATAAATATATGTTGCAGGAACATATTTAACTATGTTATCAAGGTTTGAATTTAACTCAAAAATATAGTCATTTATAATTATTTATACACCCTTTACATTCCTTACAAGTGTTGAGTCAAAATCTAAGATTCCCCTATTCTCCTTTGTCCCTCTGTGTCTCCTTTTATTTCTAGGTTCCTTTCTCTTACAGTTCCTGACTGTCACCTTCTTATTCTTCTTTTTTTTTCCTTTTTTTCTTTGTATTTCTTCTCCCTCAAAATCTCTCGAAAAATATGGAAACTTCTCAAAAATTCTTTGTAAGTTGGGTGCATCACTCAAAAATCTATCATAAACATTTACCAACCCCTTTTTGAGTTAAAAAATCCTACTCAAACTTATCCTTTGTCATTTTCCTTCGCTTTTGTTCATAAATGAGCCTACAGGTAGGTAGTTGCTACTCCAAATGAACAAAACATCAAATTTAAACTACAATGTATATGTATGGTGACAGATAAAAGAAATTTAAATAAAGGCCTAGATATGATGCCCTTGCATCACTAAGAATGATTGAGTATGCATCCTAGTTGAAAGGTGAAGAGTACCCAATGACATCAAATGAATAATATAGTGTGGCATGTCTTTTACTCCTATATGGAGCCTTTACAAGCACTCTAGGTATGTCACAAAATTGTTGAGAAATATATTGGCTTTGATACCAAATGTTGGGAAATTTCAATCTCTATCCAAATAATCAATTTATGACTTCAATGGATGAGATACAAGGCTTGGAATACTACAATATGAAAATATGAAACTTGTATGTAAATCTAAAATTAGGTGACCTTAATATGAAAATTCCATGATTAGATCCATGTTCTATATGATGCTAAAAATAAGCCAATATATTATGCTTAATAACACTACCTTATGTGAATTTACAACAAAAATAAATAAATCAAGTAACGTCACCATAAGCTAGTAGCAAAGATGCACAAATCAACAATATAAGAGCATCACATGACATAAGGTTTACGTGGAGAAACCCTTGCAGGAAAAAAAATCCACTAATAAGAGAGGCCAAGTATGCATTATCTTCAAATAAATGAGACTAAAATACATTCACTTGCATACTCCTATTTTCCTCCAACATGGAAACACCTGCATACTTGAGAACAACCTCTTTATCCCTCAACATGTCCTTGTTCTTGTAAAGTAACGCTACATTCAAAAGTTCCTCATAATTTCTACATCCAAGGGGTTGATTTTAAAGATTTATGAAGATGTTTTAAGCCCCAAACATGGTGCCCAACAATGGCTCTTCATTCCAAATTTCCCCAACCCTTGGATTGCCTCCTCAAAATGCGAAAGGACACTAGTTTTGGCTCCAATACTTTCCCTCTAACTTGGGCACCCAAACTTGGAAAAAAACATTACATTAAATGCAATAAAATATGGAATAACAAGAGACCTTTGTTGCCTCTTTCCAAACACCCACTTGGAGAATCGCAATAGTCACTCATTTTTCCACTTCACTTGTCTTTAATCATCTCATTCTAAGTTTCCACGTGTAGGGAGAACATAATTAAATATTCATATCTACAAGTCACCTTTACCGGTGCTATTGGAATCCATCATGGACCTTATAAATGTATTACAAGCAATGGTGAGAATAAATATTACAAAATAATTTTCCAAATCACCCTAAGTGCCTAGGGACACTTTCCAAGGATTTTGGAACTATGACATAAGATTTACAAGGTATATGGCACCTTAATCCTAACAAAAATAACATCTTGGTTCATTTTATTTATCCAATGAAATTTAGTTATTACTAGTTAATAACTCTCTACTCTTTTAATCCCCTCAAATCACTCTATATCTTGATAAAATTTGAGACCCACTCTTTTCTTACACTCTATACTTCAAATCTTTGCTTCATCATGCCAAATGACTATTTGAGCATGTCACATAAATCAATACAATGAAATAGAGTAACATTTTTTAACATAGTATCAAACAATTCTAAATAGGAAAATATCAAGGAGTCGTGTTATCTCCCATTCCAATTCATTCTTATGCATTGAAAATTCATCTTTTTAAATTAATTTTCAATACAAGACCATAAAAAAATCTTAATTTCAACATTGATGAACCTTGAATTTTTCAAACTTTTAAGAAAATTTTCCAAAATCAAAGAATACCATTTTGACCCCCTCACATAGAGCAACATAATAATCCAATAAAATTCTAAAAATATGATTTTACAATTATTTTCAAATCATTTCTTTATTTTGGAATTTTAAAATTAAATCTACATTTTTCTATGAAATTGAATGCATAATGGCTTCCTACAATGGAACCATATATTGCCACCTAAAGTGACACAACAAGAAAGAAAAGAAGCAATAATTTTATATAAATCAAGGGAGGAGAAATACCTTTCAATATTTGATTAAAAAGGAAGAGATTTGAGAGAAGAAAGTTCTTCCTATTTTTCACACACAAACACAAAATTGCATCCATCCAACCTTATCCCTAGGCATTCTAATCCTTATCCTTCCATCTTTTTCCATTTCCAAGAGAGGGTTTTGAGAGAGAAAGTGTATATATTTTTTCCAAAATGAAGTCCATTTATGAAAAAATACACGTCTTTTTTCCTTCTATCCCTTTCTAATTTATATTTTTTTTTCCTTTTAATTTTTTTTTTTCTATTTTCTTTGAACAAAAAATGACATTTTAGCAATTAACTTGAAATGTATAAATGCTTTTCTCATTTTTCAAGGATAATAAATAATTCAAATTAATTTTCTAAGCAATGAAATATTTTTTGTCTTCTAATATAAATAACACTCAAATAAGTCCAATTCGATTTCCCCCAACCAATGAGATTATTTTAAAGTCATTAATTTCAATAAATTGAATATAATTCTCAATGCATTTAACTAGTATTCTTCCCCTTTTCCCAATTTCCCAATTTCTCAAATACATCAAACATCATTAAAATACAATAATTTAAATCAAAATACAAATAAGAAAATAAACAATCACAACTAAAATCACACATAAATACAGGTTTTTTACAACACACAGATTCTTAAATCACCATTGATTTGGATCCAAACTCATATGGATAATCAAGACTCATCTCACACTCAAATCAAATGTGATACAGATTACCAAACAAACTTGACCCAAAGTGACATCTCCAATATAACCACCATTGGGGAAATAACCCAAACCTACACACTTAGGTGGGGAAATAACTCTATACCTACATCAAGTCACATGTTAAGCATACTTTCACCATACATAATAATTGAAGCGATACACAATCCCTAATAGGGTACAATATCACATACAACACATAATTATATCATCTATAATAAATTAATATTAGATCACATCATCCAAATGGGAAATGTGATAACTAATAACCATCTAGACCATTAACAATAATATCACTCAAACATAGATATACAATAATAAAATAATATACAAGATATTATGATCATTATAATAATCATATCTATGATCCAACATATATAAATATAGCAATGAGATAAAACACTATGATAATCCAATCATAGAAAGCATAATTTATGCATCTCCAAATATACAACATGATCTTGATGTCAATCACAACCTCTACATATAAGAGATCTAAAACCTCCAATACATACAAATAACACATAATAAAATACATCAAGTCCTTACTAGGATCTCATCATAGAACTATCCACACATCATAGTACGGGAAAAACCCAACAACTAACATGCAAAGGAATACCCTCTCTAAAAATGAAGGTAGCCTAAAAACATGTCATAGAATGCATACAATATCTCATTTGGAAAAACACCAATCAATGTATTAAATTAAAAGTGGAATACACTCCAATCACTTCATACAAGAGTATGAATGACTCAAATCAAGATAATAGATCATAATAGAAAGCCAATCACAACAATAGATCCAAGAAAAAGTAAACACGTGAACACGATGCAAATGCCAAAGGCATTACAACAACACATTCTTATTAGTACTTTTTCTTAGGAAGCTCCTATTATTATGATAATTATTTAATTGGTTATTACTATTTTCCTCAAAATCAATTAAAATCTTTTATTTTTTATTTACTTTACTTTTCTAATGTTAATAAATATAAGATGCATATTATTTAATAAAAATGATAAAAAAAAATTGTTTATCTTAAAAACTATTGGTAAGAATTTTGGAATCTTTAAAACTATTGGATAAGAATTTTGGAGTCTTATTACAAGCCCTACATAATTACTTATGAATTATATTTATGTTTTGTGTGCCTTTCTTTATAATATTATTATTAACAAGTTAATATTTGTGGCTGAAAAGATTGACTATAATGCTGGCTATTTGTATATGGCTTTGATGGTGGTTTAATAGAAAAATGTTTGTACTATGGTTAATAAGCCTCCTATCACATACTACCTCCGTGTAGCTAAAGCCTTATCCTTAGCTTGGAAATTTTGAGTAATGATACTTTTGATAATAGTGTCGACACCAACTTCACTCCTCACATAGTTAATACTTTTATTTGTTCTTCTAATGGTGATTTTGAAGTTAAATCTCCTTTGTAACTAGTTAGTGACCATATTTTTTTTTCGTATTGTCAACACATTATATATGATGTATATATTGTTTGGTTACTACTATGATCATCATAGATGCTCTTATATGTTATAAACTCTATCTAGTTTTACTTGATTTATATCATTTTTTTGTTACCATCAAAACTATTTTGTGATTTATTTTAGAATCTTTATCTAATATGCATATGTGTTGCTTGTTTAAATTATACTTGCAAGGCTAGTCATTCAATAAAAAAATTTCACTTCACGTGATCTTTGATGCTATACAATATTTATTTTATTTTATGTGATTTTTAATAATAACAATAAATTCTATCTCTTCCTCAACTTTATTGAATATTGTAGGAAAGAATTTCAAAACAAAAGTTGAGATCGTGGAAGCTAAAATTTACTAGGGGAACAATATTGAACAAAGCATCATATTTCTAGAAGCAAAAGTCATCTTTTAGATCAGCTTTGAGTTGGATATAAAGTTGTTGATTGAACAATCAATATTGAGAATCTTTTTTCTAGAAACTATTAGATGGCATCATAGCTTCAAAATAGTGGATCAACACTTCATTTAAAATATTATTTCATTATTTTTTGTAAAGCTTCTCGCTGACTTATAGGGACATTAAATACTAGCTTTTCAAATCCAACCAACAATCCTTTAAAGCTCTAGAGTACCAAATTATCTATATCAACCGACAATATCACAAGCTATTAGAGACATACAATGAATCCATCATTGATCTATGTTAAGTAGAGACATCCATCGACTCTTTGCTAAAATATAATCTTAAATTGTTAACTTCTAATGTGGAGTTTTTAAAACTAGTTAGTGATAGGTTGTCGTTAGGTCCCATTACTTTAGAAGATAAAAACTTCAATATATCAACCGGGTAGTGTCCAAGGCTATTTGCAATAGAAGATGACTTGCCTAACTCCCTTATATTTTCTCACTTTTTAGAGTTGCTAACATTAATTCCTAACCTAAGGCCATCTAACTATCTAACTGAAAAATAGTTTATCTAAAGAAAATTGAAAGTATATTAAACTAGAAAGCATAAAATGACTAATCTAGAAAACATGATAACTAAATGAGAAAGCACAAAAACAACTAAACTAAAAAGCGTGTAAACTACAGAAGTAGCAAAACTTGTAAAAAAACTATGAAACATCTAATTAAATACAACAAATAACGGTTCATAACAATTAGCACACTACAGAAATGACAGACAACGAGTGCTCTGGAACTTTAGACTCTACAACAATAGTGTTAATAACTTCTACATTATTAACATGGACAAACGACTATACTCATAATTGTTATTCATGTAATAAAGACAACAGAAAGGAAAGTACCCATCTATTTAATCTATTCTCCCTTGAATGGCCAGGTCACGGGTTTCTATGTTCGTCCCCAGGTCACATACACAACATATTCGAAAGCTCTTCCATTAAAAATAATTTCCATCCATAATTTCAACAACTCAGAGATTGATATGCAATAGTCTCTTTATCCATATATATTCAAAAAAAATGTCGACAACATAACATTACTATTTTGTGTTGTCTTTTGCTTTTGGAGATTACATAGTTATAGAAAACTTCTAACTAAGTCCTATATTTCAGATGGCTTAGATTACCATTGAAAAAGTCTGTAACATATTGTAAACAAACTTTATGTCTTTAAATGCCCATTACATAGATATTAAAGAGGCCTGAGTCGAGCCATGAAGTATTTAAACTTTTAAAACATAACAAAAATTTAACTAAAAGAAATTATGATTTCGGTCCATCATCCTAAAGTTCTGGAGCATGTTTCCAGCACATATCTTCAATCTATTTTGGAGCTCGTGTTGGTTGAATGCTTTTAATTGTTGTATGATGACCGATTATTATCCTGCAAAATACTTAAAACAACCCATTAAATCTACATTGGCAAGATACTTCAATAAATTACAAGAAATAAAGTTTGTACTATTTTTCTTAAAAGACAAGCAATTATTATACCTAAAGTTTAATTAATTGGCAGAGAATAATAATTTTGCATATATGAGTTAGGGCTTTATTATGTTATCATGATGAGGTTATTTTTACCTCATCATTTCCTCCCCTTCCTAATTCTTGGTAGGTCCTCCTACCCTTTGTTGTATCCTTGCCCTCCATTTCTGTTCAATTCTTCATACTTAGCACTAATATCATACAGATCCTTTGCTATTTTATCAAAATATTCAGGTGCACTTAGGAAGCCTTGATGATAAGTAACTCCTTTTTCTGCATATTGAAGATTCCATCATCTTGATCTGTATTAATATGAAAAACAGGGGCTAGAAAGAGCAACAGGGGAGGTTTGTACCTCATTTCTATCCAATTTGTTATGAGGTCTTTCAAGATTTTGGGCAAGGCATCTGCTCTTCTGAAGGACCATTTGATGTTAAGAGGGGAGATCACTTCTCTTTTCTTCAAATATGTTGGTAATGGAGTGTATCTCTCTTCACAGTCATGCCAAGCTTTACCAATCAATTTATGCCCTTGTTCTATGAAATGATTATAACAAAGTCGGAGGCTCTCATCATATCTCTGCTTCATAGTTTCATCCATTTTAACAACTAAAAAGGTAGCTTTAAAAGATGCAGATTTACTGTTAGGGCATCTTATCTAGAGACCCACATTTTTTTCTGCTTGAGAATATTCCCTGATGCGTTCTTGCTAAGGGACCTGATTACGCATGATAGATAGAAAAGATCTCAATTGCACTTCTCCAACAAAAAGGTTAATAAAGAAATCAGTATGTGTTTCCAATAGTAGATCGTGAACTAAGAATTCACATAGCATATCTTGTTGTTTAGGAGTTGATTCTATAAACATTTTAACAAATTCTTTGTCATCAGGGTCATGTGGCTGGTCATGATAAATTCTTAGCAATTTCCATCTTAATAATTATTCATTTAAAAACATTGAATATAGCCTTGATGGTCTCCTGCATGCTAATAAAAATTATCCTATTTGACATGCATCTTGCTTTGCCCTATAGACCCTATGAAATGACTCTTTCAAGAGTACCAACTCCTTTTTTATCCTGATATTCTCAATTTTAGCATCTTTCAAGAAATAGCACTGTTCCATCCACTTCATTAATAATGGGGGAATTCAAACTTGGAACCATTCAGTTATAGTTGGTTCATTTTGAATTCCTTTTGATTCCATTATTGGCTTATTGGTGCTTTCCTACAAATCATGTTCTAGTTCCACAACCTTGCTAAGAGAAACATTCAGTTCTTCACTCTGTCTTTTCTTTTCTTCTTCAAAAGTTTGAAATGTGTGCATAAAATTATTTTTCAAATTTTCAATTTGTTTATCCCTATCAAATAGATTAGCATTATATGTCCTATTCTCTTGATTCCATTTTTGAATTTGTATTTGCAATTCATTAATAAATGTATCCTTTTCTTCTATCTGTAGTTTCAAATTTTGAATCTTTTGATCTCTTTTTCCTATTACAGTAATATGCACTGTTATTTCCTCTTGTTACTATACAATATGTTCATTTTTTTGCAATTGATTCCTTAACTCATCAAATTCCAAATTCAGTTTTTATAATTATGCATTAGCACTTTCATTTTCAACTATTTCAATAACTTTATTTATAATGGGGGACAAATTTTCTAAAACATTGTCCTCAACCTCCATAAAAGGTGGAGATTGTTCCCTCTCCTCTTCCTGTATTTCCTCATCAAAGTTTTCTTCTTTATGCTCTAGATGGGAAGGTATTTCCTCAATAGGGGTTTCTTTCTATGGAGATTGATGAATTTGTTCCCCTGTTTCTCTTATTTCTATGTCATCAATAGGATCAATGGTTTCTATTGGCTTCTTCTATTTCTTAGACTCCTTTTTCTTTGAAACACTTCCTATATCCTGAACTGGGGTTTTTGTAGACTCTGAGGATAATCTCTTGCTTCTCCTCAAAGGAGGAGTGTTTTGAAAAGTGACAGTTGTTCTTCTTTTCCTCTTCCTAAGGGGAATGTTGTCTACATTTGGATGAATAATTTCAACATCTCTTGGCTAATCCAGGGTTTTCAATTCCTTGGTTAAAGATTCTAGTGCTTCATCACTAGGGGTTGTGGGAATTTGGGCTTCAGGAGCTTTAGAGGCCTTAGGGGAAGTTCCTCCAGAACGTGAAGCAAATTTTTTAGAGGATTCCCCTTCTTCTAATTTTCTTTTGGGTAGAGACTTTTCAAATTTCCAAAGAAATTTTTCCCACTTGCTTTTAGGTTTCTTTTGAAAATGATATTTACAAATTAATTGAATTAACCCATAGTGCTTCAATGGACCCGAACCGGTCTTATATCTTTTTATTGAGGAGTTAACAAATTCACTTAAAAAGTCAGGAAAATTAACCCTAAGGGCAGGGTTTTCTTTCCCATGTCACAAATGTATCTACATATGAAATGCAGGTCCTACCACAGTAGTAAGTTGGCCTTCACAGGTAAAATATTTTATAATCCATGCAACAGTTGTTCCCCGGGGTTCTAATATAGAAGTTCTTTGAAACCCTTTATTCTATCCTCTAGTATTGATAACTATCATGGGTTGAGGGTCTCCTTCTCTAAGAAATAATTCTGATAACTTTTGATATGTAAGTTGAGAAGTTTCAGATAATTTAATACTAGAATTATCTAAACCCAAGAGGCAAGAAATGAATTTTAGACTCACTTTAAAACGCTTCCCATGTAGTGTCACCTGACCATTGGAGTAATTTTCTACAAATGCATTCACCAATTTCTCAATGTATCCCTCAAACTTTTTAATGAAATCCAACCATCCCACTTCCTGAAACAAACTAGAAATGTTGATCGATCCCAGTAACTTTTTCGTTGAAGCCAGCTCTAATTTCTTCTTCGCACCCCCCATTTCCTGTCTTCAATCTATGATTGTGCTGATAAATTCAACAGTGCGAGAATCTTGTGCACATTCGTTTTGAAAATATAATCAAAAAGTGATTATTTATTTTGTCTATGTTTAGAGATTACTATGCAATGATGATAATTTATATGGAGGAGTGTGAAAAGAGTCTCATACTAGCAGTTAATCACTGAGTGGCCCAAGTTACTAAATTAGGAAGGGAGAACTTGTGCCAATTAATTACACCTCATTCAAAAAATAACTACTTACTTTAAGCAAAAAAATTGTACTTACTTACATTTTGTGATCGCCTGAAGATTTTGTACCTTTATCGATTTAACAAGATGATGGGATGGTATTGGTTGAGGTGAAGGCATATTTATTATGACATGAGTGAGGAAGCTTGTGAATGACAGAGTCATCAATGAGGACAGGCTGTCATAACGGCTTTTGTTTATGATGAAAGGATGGTGAAAATCGGCATAACCGCCAAAAGTGTGAATAAACATAATAAAAAAAGAAGGCATGTGTACATAGGCATGAAAAATCAGAGCATCGGAAATAATTCAAATTTTATGGAAAAGGCGGGCGGAATGGGAATGGATAAGTTCCAGAGCACTCTTATGAACATGTGCTCAAAACCAATGAATAAGTTTTGGAGCACACTTTGAGGCATGCATTCGAAATGAAGAAGATGAATATGTTCCAGAGCATCGCTGAAAAATGCAGCCAAATCAGCAACTGAAGGGAGATTCTAGAGCATCGTCACAAGATGTAGCTAGAGCAGCAATCGGAGGAAGATTCTGGAGCATCATTGCAAGATGTAGTCGAAAAGAAGAAAAATGGCTATATATGAATGAACTCGAACTTCTGGAGATTTTCTCTATCAATCACCATTTTACAGGAACAACTGTATGACGCGATGATTTGAGATGCAAGTTCCAGAGCATCTAGGCATCAAAGCTCACAAGTTCTGGAGCACCATCTTAACCAAGTTCATGCATTCCGGAGCTTCATTGTGATAGGAGATAAGTTCCGGAGCACTGAGGCATCTAAACTAACAAGTTCTAGAGCATCGTGGAGAGGTGCTCCAGAAGTTGTTTTAGATTTATGAGAAGTCCTGCAAAATGAAGACAACATGTAGTTAAGTCCGAAGATAAGAATTAATGAAGAATGCTTTGAAACAAATTTGTACACATGTTTTTTATTACACTTTTTCAGGTTTTTTCTTCTTTTTTTTTCTTTTTTTGATATATGCAATATGCAAGGTTTAGGTGGACTTTGCCAATGCATTGGATTTCTCCCTTCATTTCTACCAATTTTATAAATTCTTTTTTGTTGACAGGTTTATGGTAGATACGTAGGCGATGACCATTTACCAAGAGAGTTCGTGTATCACCATCAATAGGTTTTAGCTGAACTATGCCATTTGAGAAGACTTTAAAAATTTCATATGGGCCTAGCCAATGAGTTTTGAGTTTTCCTTTATGATCTGTATATCTAGAATCGAATAGCAAGGCCCAGTCACCATTATGGAACTCTCTCTCTTTAATGTGCTTGTCATGCCAAACTTTTCGTTGATGTTGCACCAGCTCAGTTTGATGGACAACATCTAAACGAAGCTCATCCAACTCACTTAACTGTAAAAATCATTCCACTTGGGCTCGTTTCAGATCTAGGCCCAACTCCATAGTTGTTCTTAGAGTTTGGAGTTCAAACTCAATGGGCAAGAGAGGTTTCTTCCCAAAAACAAGCTCATAGGGGTTGAATCCAGTTGTGGATTTCCATGTTGTTTTGTACGCCCAAACAGCTTCAGGTAATTCCTAGCCCAATCTCTTCTCCCTGAAGAAACCATTTTGGTCAATATGTTTTCTAACTCCCTATTAGTCACCTCCACTTGGTCATTTGCCTGAGGGTGATAGGGAGATGACTTCTTGTGACTTACTTGAAAATGGTTCGTAAATGCCAACTGAACTTTGGACATGAATTGGGGTCCCTGATCTGTAACGATGGTTCAGGGAGCTCCAAACCTGAGAAAAATCTTATTATAGAGGAAGTCAGCAACTTGTTCCTCTCTAGCAACTCGTAGGGCCTAAACTTCTGCCCATTTATTCAGGTAATCGATGCAAACTAGAATTTATTATTTCCCTTGGGAGGAAGGATCTATGGGACCAATAAAATCCAATCCCCATTTTTTGAATGGTTCAAGGACTACCTGGGGTTGCAAGGGCATTTCAACAGAAGTGGTTGGTCTTCCTACTCTTTGACATTCGTCACAACGATGAATGTACTTTTTAATGTCTTTATGCATTGAAGGCCAATAATATCCAATGCCCAAAATTTTATGAGAAGTTCTTTTTGCAGAGTAATGACCCCCAGAAGGATCATCGTGACAGGCCCTAAGGATACTGTAAGTTTCATCTGCCCTGACACATCTCCTCAAGACTATATCAGGGCCACAACAGAATAAAATCCCATTAATCCATTTAAATGGGTCACTCTCTCTAATAAGTCACTTCCTTTGTTTTGATGTAAAACCAGGAAGTACTTCTGAAACGGCTAAATAGTTGGCAATGTCAGCAAACCAAGGTGTCTTTATAGAAATAGAAAACAAATTTTCATCTGGAAACTCATCTTGCACCAGTGCACAATCACCATCTTCTTGTTTAATTCGAGATAGAAAGTCTGCCATTACATTAAATCTCCCTGGCTTGTTAAGTATTGTTACATTGAAGTCCTGAAGGAGTAGTAACCACCTCATTATTCACCCATTAACTACAAGTTTATTCATCAAATATTTTATAGTTGAATGATCTATATAGATAGTAACTTTATATCCTGTAATATAATGGAAATTTTTTTTAATGGCATGGACTACAATGAAGAATTCTTTTTCTGTTGTCATGTAGTTTTTCTCAGTAGATTTCAAGTTTTTACTAATGAAATATATGGAATATTTACCCCCATTCTCATCTTCTTGCCCCAATACTACACCAATTGCGTCATCTGAAGCATCAACATAGATATGGAACAAAAGGTTCCAATTTGGCCCACGTAGGACGAGAGCAGAGACAAGCTTCTCCTTTATTGTTTCAAATGATAGTTGACACTTCGGTGTCAAGTTAAACTCCACATCTTTCTGGAGAAGGGAAAACACAGGGGCAACTATTTTACTGAAGGCTTCTATAAACCTCTGATAGTATCCAGCATGCCCAAGATAACTTCTAACATCCATTTGCATCTGAGGAGTAGTTAGTTGTTGGATGACTTCAATTTTCTTGGGATCAACCTTTATTCCTTCTAAGGAGATATGATGACCTAAGACTATTCCTTGTTCCACCATTATCAAACACTTTTTGTGGCTAAGGGATAGTCGGTGATCCTCGCAAACCTCTAAAACCTTATGTAGGTTTTGAAGGGCTTCATCATAGGTTGAACCATAGACAGTGAAGACATCCATATAGACTTCTACACAGTCATTGACAAGCTCGACAAATATAGCCAAAATGGCTCTCTGAAAAGTTGCAGGAGCGTTACAGAGTCCAAAGGGAAGAACACGATATGCAAATGTGCCCCATGGACAAGTAAACATCATCTTATCTTGGTCTTTTGGTGCTACCTGAATCTGGTTGTACCACTAAATCCGTCCAAAAAGGAGAAATATTTCCTCCTAGCCAAATTGTCCAGTACTTGGTCTACAAATGGTAAGGGAAAATAATCTCGATGAGTGGCTTTGTTAAGTTCTTTGTAATCTACACATATTCTCCACTTCCCATTTTTCTTTGGCACAACAACCATAGGTGACACCCACTTACTATTTGAGATCGGATAAATAAATCCTGCTCAAAGGAGTTTCTTAATTTCAATTTTGACAAGATCCTTTAATGTAGGATTGAGTCTCCTATGTGGTTGACGTACTGGTCTTACATTAGGATCGGTATAAATGTGATGCATACAAACACTTGGATGGATTCCCCTCATGTCTATGTAGTCCCAAGCAAAATATTTAGACCTCTTTACCAACACATTAAATAATCTATCCTCTTCTAATTTTGTCAGCCAACTATTGATGTTCAAGGTTTTTCTCGACAACATAATTGTTTTTGTTCCTGGATGGGCGGAAGTGATAGTATTAATTGGTCGCAACAAGGTGTTGAGAGGACAACTATGAGGTATCAGTCGATGAAATCTAGTAATGTCCTCAAAAAAATGGCTAGTTCTAGGAATCATATTGGCCAAAGGACAAGGTATTCCCATAGTAGTATAATTATGTTCCATCCCATGTACATCAATTGGTTGTCCTAGAATTTTTGGGGCATCCACCATTTCCTCATCACTTGAACTTATGGCAAGATGTGCTACATCACTTACTAACTCATCCTCTAATTCTTCTCCATGTTGTTTAATGACTACCATGGCTAACGAGGCCAGACTGTCTTCACCATTAGAATCTTCTGGTTCATCAACCCAAACTTTATTATATTCGATGGGTTTAGCAGGAGGGTACAAGAATAAACATTTACTATATGGACCATGTGAAATGGTCATTCCTCCCTCTCTGCAGTCAATTTTAGTCACAATAGTGGCCAACCATGGTCTTTCGAGAATTATTAGATAGCTATCTTTGGGTGTAAGTGACTGGATGACCTGAAAGTTGACTGGATATTCCCATCCATCAACTTTGACAAGAACATTTTCAATAACGTCCTTTGGAATGGCTATGGACTGGTTTTCCATCTGTAAGACTATAGTTGTGGGATGTAAATTAGTAAGGCCTAATTTTTCCATCACATTCACAGTCATTACATTAATGGTTGCTCCTAAATCCACTAATGCATTAGGTATTGCTACCTCATTGATTGTGACAGTTATAAGTGGACTACCAGGATCATCATATTTTGGAGCAACAGTCTTTCCAAACAAAAAGTTAGCTAAATAGCCATTGATGTGCATAGTATTTATTTTCTTTGGTTTCCTCCTCGGGGTTTTAATACACAATTGTTTGATCAGCTAGTTCAACTCTGGAATTTCCTTTATTGCTTGCAACAAAGGAACCTCTATTTGTAGTTGTTTGATTTCCTGAATTAACGTAGTTTCAGAGGTCAAAGACATTTTTGGAGTATCTTTCAAAGTGGTCGATTTCAGATGCTCCAAAAATGGTGCTTGATTTTTCTCTTTTGGAGAGGTATCATTTCTAAGATCAGTTGGAGATTGACCTTCCTCCTCCCGAGGTAAGTCAAAAGCTCTTGTTGCTAAAGGAGGCAAAGTATTATTTGTGGTAATGGTGTGGTTAGGTGGAGTATCCTTCTCAAGAGTTTTAAGAGTTTTAAGAGTAGGTTCATTTACAATTTCTTCAATGGTTGGCGGTTGAAGTGTTCTACCAGAGCACAACTGTACATTTCCACAATGTATGGCATTAATTCCAGTAACATTATCTTGTTCAGTGGAGTATATCAGAGTATTTTGTCAATTTTTTTTGGGATTGGGAAGTGGTTGTGCTGGGAACTAAGGTTGATTTATTTTTTCACTCTAAGGAGGGTTCTGGGGTGGAGGTAGAAAATTTTGTTGTTGATTCCTATGAGGCCCAGTATAGAATTGATTATGTCCTTGATTCCATTGAGGAGTAGTATGTTGTGGATACCACTGTTGTTGAGTTTGGGTTGGCCATTGCTAAGTTCCCCGTGATTGGTTCGCCCATTCAGGGGGTCCCCAATAGGGAGCTCCCTAATTAGGTTGTTGAGGCCATGGTGGGGTCTGTTGATTACTAGCCCAATTTTTTTGGGGTTTCCAAGCGGGATTAGAATTTCGTCCATAAGGAAAGTTCCCTCCTTGGCATTGATTTACCACATTGATTTCTTCCTCAACCTGTGCAGTCCTTTTCTTGGAATTCTTGAGATCAATAAGAAGCTCAAATTGGTCTGTAGGATGATTTTGTTCGCAAAGTTGACAAACATTAACCTTGTCTAGGGGACATTCTCGCAACATATGTTTATTTCGGCATCTCAGACAGTAGATGGACAAAGTCTTAGGATTGTTTGTCTTAGCTTGTATGCCATCTAGTGTAGTGTTCAATTGAGAAAGTATGTACGTTTTAAGGTTTGCTATTTCCTCATGGAGCTTGCCTATTTCGTTGGACCCTTTAAAAGAAGTAGTTTTGTGAATTCCTCCACGAGTACGTGAGAAATTCTAACACAACTTACATATTTCATCAAGGCCCATCTAAGACATGTCTCATTTTTCCATTAGATCGAGGATTCTCCTTGCATCCTCATCGAGTCCTTTAAGATATATAGTCTTGAGAATCTCATCGCTAATGGTCTCTTCTCCACATCGTTTAGACAAGAAAATAAACCTGTCTAGGTAGTCCTCCAGACTCTCATCCTCATTTTCCCTAAGTTTAAATAGCTCTTCCTTTCGATCATTCACCCTACAATAACTCTGGTATTTATGCAGGAAAGCATTCTCCATGTCATCCCAAGATGTAATAGATCCTGCAGCTAATCCCATAAACCAATTTGCATGGCCGTATCCTTCAAAGTACAAGGAAACAACTTCAGTTTCTGGTTATCATTTTTATAGTCATAAGTTTGACAAAGGACCTTGAATTCGAAAAGAAACTGGTCTGGGTCTTCCAAGGACAAACCATAGAAGGTTGGCAAGAAAGCTAGAGAGATATTTTTCATTGTGGAATCATCATCTACATCCAGAGTAATAGGATAAGTGAATGTTCGTGGTGGCGAAGGATCATTGTTATTACTGTTGGCATTATTTCGGTTAGGGTTAGCCCTACGATCATCCATGATGTTCAAAGGAATATGTTCATCGAGGATAATTTCTTGTATGACAGTTTATTCTATTGGATGATCTTCGAGAAAATAATGGAAATCCTCTAGTGGATTAGGCTCGAGTAATTCATCAACCAAATGGTCCTCTGAGCCTTGGGCCTCCCTATGTATGATTGGGATGTATTTTGGGGGACTCTTTGGTATAAATCTTTCGTGAGGGCCTCTTTTCCTGACCATGCAAAAAAGGAAGCCGGAGGGGTATTTTGGCCTAAAAAGAGGTATTTGAGGTGTCTCCTATTAACACTCAAGCAAGAAATTTGTCCCTGAAAATGATGCCAAAAAGTGATAGGTTGTCGTTAGGTCCCATTACTTTAGAAGATAAAAACTTCAATATATCGATTGGGCAGTGTCCAAGGCTATTTGCAATAGAAGATGACTTGCCTAACTCCCTTAGATTTTCTCACTTTTTAGAGTTGCTAACATTAATTCCTAACCTAAGGCCATCTAACTATCTAACTAAAAAATAGTTTATCTAAAGAAAACTGAAAGTATATTAAACTAGAAAGCATAAAATGACTAATCTAGAAAACATGATAACTAAATGAGAAAGCACATAAAAAACTAAACTAAAAGCGTGTAAACTACAGAAGTAGCAAAAATTGTAAACAAACTATAAAACATCTAATTAAATACAACTAATAACGGTTCGTAACAATTAGCACACTACATAAATGACAGACAACGAGTGCTCTAGAACTTCAGACTCTACAACAACAATGTTAATGAATTCTACATAATTAACATGGACAAACGACTATACTCATAATTGCTATTCATGTAATAAAGACAACAAAAAGGAAAGTACTCATCTATTTAATCTATTCTCCCTCGAGTGGCTAGCTCGCGGGTTTCTATGTTCATCCCTAGGTCACATACACAACATATTTGAAAGCTCTTCCATTAAAAATAATTTCCATCCATAATTTCAACAACTCAAAGATTGATATGCAATAGTCTCTTTATTCATATATATTCAGAAAACATGTCCACAACATAACATTACTATTATGCGTTGTCTTTTGCTTTTGGAGATTACATAGTTATAGAAAACTTCTAACTAAGTCTTGTATTTCAGATGGCTTAGATTACCATTGAATTTTTTGTAACAAATTGTAAACAAACTTTATGTCTTTAAATGCCCATTACATAGATTTTAAGAGGCTCGAGTCGAGCCATGAAGTCTTTAAACTTTTAAAATATAACATAAATTTAACTAAAAGAAATTATGATTTCAGTCCATCATCCTAAAGTTCTGGAGCATGTTTCTAGCACATATCTTCAATCTATTTTGGAGCTCATGCTGGTTGAATGATTTTAATTGATGTATGATGACCGATTATTATCCTACAAAATACTTAAAACAACCCATTAAATCTGCATTGGCAAGATACTTCAATAAATTACAAGAAATAAAGTTTGTACTATTTTTCTCAAAAGACAAGCAATTATTATGCCTAAAGTTTAATTGATTGGTAGAGAATAAGAATTTTGCATATATGAGTTAGGGCTTTATTATGTTATCATGATGAGGTTATTTTTACCTCATAAATTAGTATGGTAATGCCTAACTATCGTCTACAAAACTTGTGTATTCTTGTTGATCCTACCACTTATTCTATTATTCCCCAACCACACTCATTATCAAGTGTGTGTAACAACACCTTTTTGAATTCCACTCTTGTGTAAGGTGTTCAAGTTAAGGGATCTCCCTAAATGTGATTGCATCATAATTTTAATATTATAAATGATGAATCAATATCATATATATATATGCCATTGGAAGGGGAAATAATTCCACTTGTAAAATCCTTTGATACCCATAATTTTATATGCTTGTTTTGATTCATCTATTCCCATAATTACTTTTACTTTTCTATCTATCTTTCATTAGATCAAATTTAAAGGTATTGGTTTTGATTTGGGCTTATTTTGGTTGGTTGGCTTTGAGACTGTTTATAAGGGAAGAAAAAAGAACACTAAATATAATTTAATCAAGAGTATGGACAAGTCTCAAAAAAGCAAGGTGATTCAAGAAGTAAGTTTCATTTGAAGCTTTGACTCTAGAGAAATTTAAAATTCTATGTAACACATAACCAATTGACATTAGGAATCCATGAAATACATTTTTGTTGACTTAGGGTGTTGTGAATACCTGTCTTGTATGTATGAAGAGAACCACAATTTAGCAACTAAAATTGATTATGAAGATTGAAATTCATTCTTAGGTGAATGTTGGGTCAAATTGGTTTCCTTAGGTTATCCAAAAAAATTTAATGCGCGTATGTTGTTATTCTAGGGATTTTTTCTTGGAGGAATTAGTTTGACTGCTAAATCTAGGGTGTAGTTATGGAGCACACGTAACTCAATGTGGCTTAAGCTTGGGCCCCATTTTAAATTAGGATGAGTATGATTTTTTTTTGAGATTCAAATATTGATCATTCTCTAAAGCACCCCATTAGGTATATTCTCATTTCAAATTTCCCCATTAATATG
>CM021108.1:570219956-570275411 GCA_007115665.2 Sequoiadendron giganteum | reverse complement strand
CCACTATGCAAGTGAGTGCCCTGATAAGACTTCTAGCTCTCAGTCACGAGGAAATGCTTTGCCTTCGCAGCAGGCGATGTTCCAGCAGAGGATTCATGCTGCAGTGGACGATCGGCAGGCGGACCATCAAATCACCCCGATCGAAGTTCAAGGTAACCTTTTCGGATTACCTATTTCTGTTTTAATCGACACTGGTGCAACTGAAAATTTTGTTTCTCCTAAGGTAACTAGACAATTGTCTAGGAAGGCAGGATACATGGAAAAGGCATGGAATGTAGAGTATGCAAACCAAACAAGAGCAAGAGTTGACCAATGTCTATTTGAGGCTAGGTTAGAATTACCCAACTTTGCCACTGAGGTTAACCTATATGTCGCACCTCTAGGGTCCTATGATGTAATCTTAGGAATGAATTGGCTGTGGAGACATAGGGCTATTGTAGATTGCCAAGCCAAGACTGAAAAATGCCTTGATGATTTAGGAAACCTTGTAGAAATCCAAGGGATACCCAGGAAAGTGACTGTTCGGCAGATCACAGCAATGCAGCTGATGAAAGCCAAGAAGAAAGGTTGTCAACTTTTTGCAGTCAAAATTGAGAAACTAGGCCAAGAAGATGGAAACTCTGTGTTTCAAAGTTCTCAAGAACTTGAAGATGGAGAGATGGAAGAAACAGGCAGATCAGATATGGAGAAGTATCCTATCTTAAGAGACTATGCTGATGTATTTCCAGAGGAACTACCAGGTCTTCCTCCAAAGAGAGTGTTCGATTTTTCAATCGACATTGTGCCAGGATCTGAACCAGTATCTAAGGTACCTTACAGAATGACTACAACTGAGCTCATGGAATTGAAGGCACAGTTGGATGAATTGTTGTCCAAAGGGTTAATACGACCTAGCGTATCACCATGGGGAGCACCAGTAATATTTGTCAAAAAGAAGGATGGTACATTACGTTTATGCATCGATTATCGAATGCTAAACAAAGCAACGGTAAAGAACAAGTACCTGTTGCCACGTATTGATGACCTCTTTGATCAAATGAAAGGTGCAGCTGTATTTTCAAAGATAGATCTGAGATCCGGATATCACCAACTGAGAGTGAAGGATGAAGATATTTTCAAAACAGCATTTAGAACTCGCTATGGACATTATGAGTTCACAGTTCTACCATTCGGTTTAACTAATGCGCCTGCAGCCTTCATGAATCTCATGAATAGCGTATTCAGAGATTACTTGGACAAATTTGTGTTAGTCTTTCTAGACGACATATTGATTTACTCCAAGAATGAAGAAGAACATTGTAAACATCTTGAGATGGTGTTACAAAGGTTAAGAGAGCACAAGCTTTATGGGAAACTGTCCAAGTGTACTTTCTTTCAAGAAAGAGTGCACTATTTGGGCCATGTTATTTCAGCTGAAGGAATAGCAGTAGACCCAGCAAAAATAGAAGCAGTTATGCAATGGCCTGTACCCAAGAGCGTGTCTGAAGTAAGGAGTTTTATGGGATTAGCTGGATATTATAGGAAGTTTGTGGAAAACTTTTCAAAAATTGCTTTCCCTATAACATCTTTACAAAAGAAAGGTAAGAGATTTGCCTGGAATGAGAAGTGCCAGGAGGCGTTTGATCTCCTCAAAGAAAAGTTAACCACCGCACCAATTCTAAAAGTACCAGATCCTGAAGGAAGCTTCACAGTCATAACTGATGCTTGTGGAGAAGGATTAGGAGGTGTGTTGATGCAAGAAGGACAAGTAATTGCTTACGAGTCCAGGAAATTAAAGCCATATGAAATGAATTATGCTTCGGATGATTTAGAGTTGGCAGCAGTAGTACATGCTTTACAAATGTGGAGACACTACTTGCTCGGGAAGCCATTTGAATTGAAAACAGATCACAATGGTTTAAGATATCTCTTTACTCAACCTAATCTAAATGCTAGACAGAGAAGATGGTTGGAGTTAATAGCAGATTATGACTTTAATATTAATTATATTAAAGGAAAGGAAAATAGAGTTGATGATGCCTTAAGTAGAAGACGCCATATTGCATCTATTGTGACAATTCAAAGCGACTTCAAGGAACAAGTGCTTTTGAAATGCAAAGAGGATGAATTTTACTTACAGGTTAAGCAGGCACTCATTAAGAATCCTTTAGACTCTAGGTATGAAGGGTATCAATTCAAATCCAGTGGAGTACTAAGGTACAAGGATAGGATGTATGTGCCTGATATCAAAGAATTGAGAAATCTTGTATGGAAAGAAATTCATGAGGCACCATATTCTGGACATCCTGGAGTAACCAAAATGATGGCTGATGTGAAACCATTATATTTCTGGAAAGGAATGAAAGGTGATGCCGCAAATTATGTAGCTCAATGCCTTGAATGTCAAAAAGTAAAAGCTGAACATCATCATCCAGCAGGATTGTTGTATCCTCATGATATTCCTGAAAGGAAATGGCAGGTTATAAGTATGGATTTTGTGCAAGGATTGCCAATGTCTAGGAACAAGCATAACGCCATTTTGGTAGTAGTGGACAGGCTAACTAAGGTAGCACACTTCATACCAGGGAATCTAACCGATGGAGCACCGGTCATAGCAAGAAAGTTTGTACAAGAAGTTTTTAGGTTGCATGGTATTCCAGAGAAGATTATATCGGATAGGGATGCACGCATCACTTCTAGGTTTTGGCAAACCTTGTTTTCTGCATTGGGAACGCAGTTAAACATTAGCTCGGCATATCATCCGGAAACGGATGGGCAAACTGAGAGGGTAAATCAAGTTATGGAAGACCTACTTAGGGTATATTGCATGGATCAACAATATAAGTGGGAAGACTATTTATCCTTGGTTGAATTTGCGTATAATAACTCGTATCATTCTGCAATTAAAATGGCTCCTTTTGAAGCTTTGTATGGTCGAAAGTGTCGAACTCCTATAAGTTGGGATAAACTTGAGGATCGATTAAGTCTTGGGCCAGAAATGTTAGCAGAAATGGAAGAACAAGTTAAGATTATTAAGCAAAGGTTAGCAGAGGCTAACAGTCGACAGAAAAGTTATGCAGATGCTAAGAGAATGCCACGAAGTTTTGTCATAGTTGACAAGGTACTTTTGAGAGTGAAACCTCACAAAAGTTCCATTAACTTTGGAAAGAATTCTAAATTGGCTCCACGTTATGTTGGACCATTTGAAGTCTTAGAAGAAGTAAACCCTGTAGCTTACCGAATCGCTTTGCCACCCGCTCTTGCTAGAATGCATAATGTCTTCCATGTATCTTACCTTAAAAAGTATATTGCTGGAGATAATCATGTTATTGATTGGACTGCCTTACAGGTAAGGGATCCAGGAGTAATAACTCTCGAGCCCGTCAAGGTGCTGGAAATACGTAAGCTACACTTACGTAACCGTGAAGTCTCACAATGCAAGGTTCAGTGGGACCAGTATGCGGAAGACTCAGCAACTTGGGAGGACTATACGGAAATCCGTAGAAGATTTCCTGACATTCTTGAAGTTTTTGAGAATGCTGAACAATAAAGATTTTGTTTAGTTTTATGCTTTGAATAATACCTTTGGTCATCGAGGACGATGAATCATAAGGGGGGGAGTATGTTACACCCCGGAATTTGTATAGTTACTATTCTAGTAATGCTTAGAGCATTCTGATTGTAAGGAAGGTTTTGAATGAACAAATGTGATTGAATTTTGTTGACAATATGAAATCCTGTTTACATGTTATGTTTGGCTCATTCTGTATTCTTGATTGATGCTATTCTTGAATAAAACAATGAATAGAGGAAAATAATTAGTCTTGTTTTATATATTTGATTTATATATACTGCAAATATTGTGAGCATTTGACTGCCGTGGTTTTGTGCCATGGATGCAGGAACAGGAGCTATTCCTCCAGGTGGAGGGGAAATATCACTCAGGAAGAGGAACTTGGTCGACTAACCGGTAAAGTTGATCGTATGAGCATACACACACTTCACTGAGGATTTTAGGAACTGAGTCAGATTAAGTTGTCATGATAAGTCATCCTTAGGCTTAGGAGTTATGATTACTTCTTCATGCTTTATGAGTGGTGTTCCTTGATTGACTGACTTACTGTTCTGTGAGCCTTGTATAAATGTGAACTGATAAGTTACTGATGCCTGGAATTTACGGTTAAACGTATAAATATGTGTTTATGCAATTACGTCCATTAGAGGTGCTCTGACTGGCCTATAATACACGTAATTGGAGATTTGAAAATAAACATGTATAGATATGTTTAAGTGTAAACTGGGTAAGTTAATTAATATATTTAATAATATATTTAATATCGATGTTATTATAGTTTTATCGGTAATATAATATATTAATATATCTAATGTAATATTTTGAATATTATATAGATATATTTATATATTATATATTAAAAGAAAGGTAAGTTAAAAAACTATAATAATATTGTATTAAATATAATATAAAATATATTAATATATTTTAATGAAAATATTAAAATATCTAAAACTTTGGAAAGATTTTGTATAAACTATAAATCTTTGGCATTTAAATTTACATTTAGCTTATATAGGAATTTGAGTTTATTTACCTTGGAAATAAAAATAAAACTTTCATAGTCTTTGGTAAATACTTTGCAAACCATACAAAGGAATTTCGAAATATTGAAATACTTGGAAAATATAAAAGGAAAAAGAATTTCGAAATGCTGAACTATAGACTGTTTAAAAATGTAAAGTTAATATTTGAGTAAAAATCGCGGATTTCTTCATGGGAAGAAATCGCGCGACTGTTAAACCAGAAAATAGTGGAAAACCTGGGAGAATAATCCGCGCCCAGCTCGCGTAGCTTAGACCTGGTCGCGGATGCTTGAACGCCACCGGTCTGGGACGCGTGGGTGGAAGGAGACATGAACTGTGTGTGCGTAAACCTTGACGTTTTCTGCAGCATAATCCAAACGCCATTTGTTCTTCAAGTTCGCCATTTTTAAGGGCTTTTTCCTGTACGTGGTTGATCCACGAATTTGGCATGTGATATGTTGAAACATTCTTGAGAAATTATGAAGAATCATCAACTCTTTTGCTGTGTGACTGCCACTGCGAATTTTGACATTTTCAAAATGAGAGGTGTCGAATTCTCATGCCTACAAGGTAGGAAACATGAGAATTCGAAACCTATAAATAGGTTCTCACTCATTGTTGAAAGACACTCAATCTTTTCATTTCACTCTTCTTGCCTTGGAAAATTCGAAATACAGTGCTGTGGTATTTCTGTGTTTTGGAATTCAAATTTTATAAAAGCCATTGTCATTCTATGAGAGCCATTGCCATTTTTATGAAAGCCATTGCCATTTTGTGAAAATCATTTGCAATTGAGACAGTATTGCTGAGAGACAGTGTTGCTGAGAACACTTTTTGCATTTACCTGAAAGTAGTTTTTGCTTAAGTTAAGAGAAGGCTGCGAAGGACGGTGGAGCAGGGATCGAAGTCACCGATCAAGCTCATACGCAAAAGGAAATCAGGCATGAGATATATGTTGATAGATTTTCTGTTATTTATTTTAAATTGCATGATTAGATTGCTTGATTATGTCTTGCTTTATGAAAAAAAAAAAAAAAAGAAACCTCTATGTTCTATGAAATTGCTGAATTGGGAATAGTTTAATTCCTTAGAAAAGGCTTATTGAATTTAATAGATAGCTTAAAGAGCTGGTCAAATTGGGGAATAGTTTAATTTCCTTAGAAAAGCTTTTGAAATAGCTTAGAGAACTTGATGAATTGAAATAACTTAAAAGCATGTTGAAACGAATCATTTGAAATCATAGATGAATTTGAAAAGGGAAATATTTGTTTTACTTTTAGTAAAGTACCTTATAATTTGTATTGCTTGAATATTGTTTGAATTCCTTAAGTAAAGGAAAGGGATTAGTTACTAAATACTAGGACGAGGGTGGATTCAGAACCAAGGTAGTCTAAAGCTTTAGAGTTAAATAGGTTAACTAGAGAAAGCTACGTACTCCATGGATAGAGATTTCCATGTTGGGAAGTACCAGAGGGACCCCTTGTTGACTGTACTCCATTTCCTGTTTAAGTAGTTGAAGTAGGAAGTCTAGGGTGATTGACTACCCACTGAAGGACTCAACCTACGCGTAGGATAAGGCAGCCTTAAGTCAAACCAAACCTGACTTAGTGCAAGTGATAGATGACCGTCAGTATAAGTACTGCCGAAATGCTTTGGCCAAAGTAGTGTAGTATACCTAACGTCCACTTAGACTGTGAGACGAATTACACTGTCAGTTCACAGTAATCCAGGTTACATGCTAGATTGAGATTGTGAGGACACAAGGATTTAGTTATGTAGGATTACACACTATGCTCAGTTGGTCATACAGAACCGGTTACCCAACCAATCTCCTCGAAGAAGGGAGGGCCGTCTACTTAACAGTAAACGTGCGGGGGACCGCAATATAAGTCCGTGGTTGGTGGAAAAGCACCTGAGTGATGTTTCCCCTCCACCTTAAGACTTCTGATGAACCAAGGTTTGAAAGGGAAGATCCTGGACAGTCTTATTCCTATTTGCTCAAAAGCTTCCGAGCTATGTTTGAAACTTGTAAGATTCTTACCTTGCTTGTTATTTTGAAGAAAAGAAATCATGAAAGCGTACTCTGTTATTTACTTGGAAAATAGAACAATGATGTATCATGTCTTTTATTTCTTTATGATGAAATGTTCAATTAGAATGAAAAGAAAAGTTATTTACTTTGTCATTTAATTGTATTTCCTTGTATCTTATTAGTGAAATTAGAAAATTTTTTGTTTACCCGGTTTTGGGGTTGTTACACTCATCACCAGAATTCTTCTTCATGTGAACTTGCTTGTTAAGTTTCTTTACTGGAGTGTCCCGATAGACGCTATCAAGTTTTGCAAAGCTTCCTCCTCTTCCTGCCTAGGATGTTCTCAAGCCAAGACGAAGAGTCTTTACTAACTTCTCTAGGAGGATCGGTTTGAATGGGAGAAAGCCTTGGAGAAACAAGAGATAAAGGCACCGTTTCAACTTGTGGTGTTGATTCAGCTGGATCTTTAGATGGATGTGCTTGTTGTTCTTGTTGAATCCCAACGAGAGACTTCATCTTTTCCTTTAAATTCCTTGATATTCTACAGATCTTTGTACTTTCTGGAGGAACGCTCATAGCTTTCACTTTGATTTTTGTTCTAGAAGAAGAAGGTAAGGATGACTGAACTATTGGCGGCTCTACAACTGGAATAACTACCTTTTGTGTCCTTTTACTGTTCAAGAATAACCAATTAATTTGTGGAAGTGGTTGCTGATCGATCTAATCTCGGGCATACATGGTAAGTAAGACTTCCTCATCATCATTTGAAAGACCTCCCACATCTTCTGATAAGAAATCAGCCATCTATTGTAGAGTAAATCTCACTTCAAACTCATCTACACAATTGATCCAAAAGTCTTCAATTGTAGGCACATGTGCATGATTTTGACCAACACGCGATGCAAAGACACCATGAGGATCATATGAACGTCTCTCGTTGAGAAACCTGAGACCAAACTTTGATATTTCATCACTCATCAATTTAGCATCGACTGATGATCTACATCTGTAGATGCTCATTCCAATCAGGAAACTGAATGCAGTCTTGTGCCTATTACACAAAAAGGTGTGAACTTTGTATACTTGTCTTAGAAATTCCATGAACATGACCATGTTGGTTGGATATCTCCGTAGCATGATTGGATCACCTGAGAAGCCATATACCTTGATGTAGGAGAACGTGGGAAATTGGATAAACCAATCAGCCCACTCCGCCATTGCCAATCTAGCATCTGTTGAAATTCATACATGCAACTCATTATCTAAATCTCACACCGTAGACATCAAGAATACATCATTCACCTGCCTGTAAAGCTGCTATGATTCTGAAAACTCTAACTATAGGTAATGATCATACACATGTTGAGTACCCAATGTTCCAATGATATTTAAACCTTTGAACTTGCCTTGAAAAGCCATTAGATATACAAGGTAAGAGACCATGTGGAACTCATGGGCCTTGAGGAACTCTGTCATCTAATGGTGGAGACTGTCACTGATCAAAGTTGGCCATTCATAGTGTTTTGTTCTATCAATAATCTGGGAAATGATGTAAAACATCCAAGGCTGAAATTTGTTTGCCTCTGCTTGACCTGTGACTTAGAGCAAAGTGATCATGTCTGCAATTTCTTCCTTAAATTCACCATTCCCAACATTCCTTGGCAAAGTATTATGCTTCTCTTTCAACCACTTTTGTGCAACTCTTTTCGGGTATTTATCCTTTTGCTCATACCACACCTTCTCACATTCTTCAATTAAAATGATGAATTTTTTTGTCCATGGTGGTATTGAGAAACATTTCTCAACATCATTCGGCCTGAGGCTACAAATAGTACGCCCATCCCCTGATTGGATTTCTCATGTTGTTGGATTGTAATGCTTAACACAAGCAATTACGAATTCAAGACTTTGTACTGAGATGGGTATTGAAGCTACTGCAAGCAACCCGAATTGACCAAGATTCCTAACTGCAATCCTGCGTCTTCCAAAGCACGCAAATCAAGCACTGGAAACACATGATGCAAGTTGGTTTCGAATGTTCTCAGGAAATCGTGGAGCAACATTGATTTGGTTCTGATTTTTGTTGGAGAGTACTGCATGTCGAAAATCTTGAATTTTGACTATAAACACGCCTATGTTCGGAAAGAATTTGCACAAACGGCTAAAAATAGGTTGTTGATTTTTCTCCAAAAAAAGTAGATTTTCGGAAAAAAAAAACTGAGGTCTGGGTTTTGTAGACAATCTTGTTCTGAAGGGACCAAGATCATCAAATTTTGAAAAAACTAAGGATTTCCCGAACATGCACGATCTCCTAAAAAATAGGGTCCGACATGCAAATTTTTAAAATTTGCCAATCTTCTAGAGGAGTGAAAAACAAGTAGACCCAAATCAATGAAACTTGAAAATTCTGACCACCTGTTTTTGAAATGTGATGCCCTAGAAAATCAGACCATGAAAAAGCGTGCTTCTATGCTTTCCAATCTTGAATCCACAAAGAACACTGAAAAAGCACTTCATTTGAGCCTCCAAATCTTGATGAGAAGAAAATTTTATCTTTCTTCCTTTGAAAGCCAACCTGTAAATTATGAAAAATTAATGCTAAAAGCTTTCTTAAATAGGGTTTGGAGATAAAAAGCGCTTTCATGCAAAACCTTATTATTTTGGAGTCTAATAGAAACTATGCATGCAAAAATATTTGACTTTGTTTGTATCAAAAAATGACTTCATTTGCATCAAACAATGAATTCCTCTTTCATAGCCGCAAAAAGCATGTATGCACGAAGGCACAATTTTCATCAACAAAAAACAGAGATTGAAAAATGGCTAAGGCATGAACTCTTGGGAGTGCTGATTGGACAAGTGTGCCTAGCTCCTCCAGTGTTAGTCAAATTTTCATCATTTTCAATCTTTCGCTTGTTTTTGTTTTCGGCGAGGCCTGCCTCCAACTTTGGCGATCCGGCAAACTGTCACTGCCAACTAATAAAACCCATTTGACCATGGTAATTTCATATTTGACCACTACTGAAGTGATCCCCGACTTGATACTGGCATCCAACGTCATTTGACTCTAATTACACATGCTTGAAACTGCCAGCGAAGACTGAATTGGAACGAGGCATGTCGAAATCAGAAATATTTCTAAGGCATGAAACCTTGGGTGCCCTTCTTGGCCAGGGGCGCCCAACTTCTCCAAACTTAGCCAATTTTTATGTTTTTTTTAATTTTACTTGCTTTGTTTTGCATGAAGCCGATGACCCCTATTTAATCTTCATTTTCAGGAAGCCGATGACCCCTATTTGATCTTCATTTTCAGGAAGCCGACAAATAACAAAGTTTAAAAGTCGGTCATTCTGGCAAGCTTGATCATATCTGAGATGAATTATACCTTTCGCCAGCCTCCATTATTGAATCTAACTGATTTTCTAAAAGTCCGAACTGGGTTGACAAAGGAGTTTGAACGTTTTCTGAAAAACGTAAAAAAATTCTAAGTGTTGGAATGCTAGGCACCCCTCCTTGACTGGGGTGCCCAAGCTCACCAAACTTAGCCATTTTTTAGTGATTTTTAACTTTTCATTAACTTTCTCCGTTTTGCGTGAAATGCCTCCGTTTGATCTACAATTTCCATTGTCCGACAAATCCTCTGAACTAGATGATGGATTCATTGAAGAGCCTAAACATATCTAAGATGATCTCTAGCTTTTCCCAACCCTAAAATTGCTTTTGACTACTTTTGACCGGATCTAAATTGAGTTGAAGAGTCAAATTGCACGTTTTCCGAAAAACGGCAAAAATAAACTAAGGCATGAATCTCTAGGTGCCCATCTTGGCCAGGGGTGCCTAGCATCTTCAAAGTTAGAATTATTTTCATGATTTTCAATTTTCATTGACTCCTCAACACATCGCTTCACGTTCGCCAACTGCATTCACCATTTCCCGTGCATTGAACGACAAAAGCTGAAAAATGGCTAAGGCATTGCCTGCTTGGCGCCTTGACTGGACAAGGGCACTTGGACTTACCAGTGTTAGAAGAATGTTCACAATTTTGAACTTTTTTTTGAATTTGCCTTCTCTATTCTTCATTTTGCGTGCATGTTCGTTGTTTATCGTGTCTGTGGAACACTTGAGATTTTGAATTTGACACCTGGCAGCTGACCTTTCTCCATTGATGACCTCGGAGCTCATGCTTTGTTTTCTGAAAAAGCAAAATTGACCCACTAGAGAGATACTGACCTTTTGACGATTCGGACTAGACCAACTTGATCGGGAAGTATTTTCAACCAATCAAAATCAATTAGAGCCCTGGAAACAAAGATTCTATTTTTAGTTGCCAGCATCCATTAGACAATAAACCCAAAAAAACCCTAAATCAAGTCTATTTTTAGAAATTTTGACTTTTGATGACAATTTTTACAAAATGCCTCAATGAAGCAAAAATTTTAATTTTGGGCATTACAAATTTGTATGTCACTTTTTTCTTTAGGACATCTTCATTTATGAGAGGAACCTTATCCAAACAAATTTATAATCAGCCTTGAGAAATATAAATAATAATCCTGCTGTCACCAATACACCCAAATTTTAAAAATTGGGACCCCCGTACAATTTTTCAAAAATCATGGTCTTTGGAAAGTGTCTATTGTCTAATCTGGGGTATTTTATGCTTAATATTAGTGACATTTTCACTTAATATGCTTAATAAACAGCATCCCAAGGCTTACTCACAGCTTTCAAATTTTTGAACATTTCCCAGCCCCTGCAAAGGTTCTTGCTAAATAGACTTCACAGCTCCTACAAAGTACACTACAAACATACTTCGCAACTCATTGAGAATAATACAACAAAACATACCAACAAATCATACTTTGCACCTTACTTCACACTTGAGGCAAGGAGCACTACAAACCACGCCATCAACACATTAGGCCCAATCAACATTACATGAAAAGACATATCATCAACAAGGTCAATCTAGCAATGGGCAAGAAGGAAGATGAATGATTGAAACATGAATGGTTTCTCTAACCATGGCCTTAAAAATGATTGAATTTATTATTTATATACTCTTGTCAAGAGAGATGTTTTAAGAAGCTAAGCTTTAAAAAATTTATTATAGAGACTCGGTTCTCTTTTGCAATTTATTGTTGCTGGTGTGCTACCTCATTGAAGAGGGTTTGGTCTGGCCCGGATACAAGTCCTGATCCAATCCAACCTAGGGGTCGTCCAAGGTCCCACCCGTGACCTACAAGTCCTTCTGAGACAAACCCAAGCATACCCACAGCGAATTTGGCGGGGACCAACACCTAGGTGGCAAATTTTGTCACTTTTATTTTAAAAAAAAATCTTTTGACTTCTAATTTTGGCCAAAAAGAAAAATTCACCACCCAAAACTCTAAAATGTGGTATCTAATACATCTTAAATACAAAAATAAACTCATTTCTCATGTTGTGAATGAAAAAAAATATTAGTCATCCTTGTCGAACTTTCATTCTTGCTTGCCATTGCACAAATAGAGTTGAAGATTGATAGTTGAACATTCCAAACTGGTTGGTTTGCTATTTCTACACATTTGCAAGAGTTCATTTGTTGCCAAGGAGATCATTGAGGAAGATTTCTACAAAAGAGGTAGAATTTTTTCAAGTTTTTGGTTTTTTTTTCTACATTTCTTTTTTTACAAATGAACTCTCTTGTTTTGTTTTGTTTTCATTCTTCTATGAATCTATAACACATGCTTAATTTTTTTAAATAAGTTATATATATATATATATATATATATATATATATTTGTTTTCATTTGTTTCAAATCTTTGAATGTGTTGTTTATTGAACTTCTTGTCATAGGTATTACAATGGCATCTGGTTCTAGCTCCAAGGTTTGACCGCGCTTCAAAATAGACCGAAACTCTCCCCTTTGGAAATATATTGAAATGGTACAACTTTTAGGTGATTGGGGTTATGTTTGGATTTTGTAGTAGGTGTAATGTTAGATAACAATCAAGTGAAAGGCCATTCGTGCCACATCCTTGGACTAGGCATCAAAGCTTGCCTAGGCTAAAATGGTGTACCCATTCCAGAAGCACAAACCATAGCATATAGTAACAAGAAAGAAAAAGAAAATCAAGCAACAAGACGTAAATCAAATCATCCTTTGTTAAAGAAAAAATCTCAAGGAATGAAGCCCCCTCCATCGCCTTCTATCTTCAACCTACAGAGAGCCACTTATTTTTGTCCACACCTAAAGAATAACCCGTAGCCTTTACACAGATATTGAAGGGACCGTTGGGAATGGCATTTTAAAACAAGTCTTGAGAGATTGCCAATCAACACATAGCGAGATGTCTCCATGCAAATAAATTGGCATTCAATGTTGTTTGCTCAACATATTGGCAACAAATGGTGAAAGCAATTAATGAGACTCCAAAAGGGTACATGGGCCTAGGTTTTGAGAAGGTATGTAGCACCTTATTGGAAAAAGAGGTGAAGTTTGTAGAGGAGTCATTGAAGCCCATAAGGGATTTATGGGCCAAAACAGAGGTGTCCATTGTTTCCAATGGATGGAAAGATGCAAGAAATCAGCCATCGATAAATGTTATTGCAATGTCCCCTAAAGGGGCAATTTTTTTTAGAGTAGTGGATTGTGAAGGAGAGGTGAAGGATGGTATTGCTAACATTCTCATGACAACCATTGAGGAAGTGGGCCCTCGAAAGGTTGTTCAAGTTATAACAGACAATGCCAAAAATTGTAGAGGAGTTGGGTTATTGGTTGAGTGTTATTCACACGTTGTTTGGACACCTTGTGTTGTCCACTCTCTCAACCTTATGTTGCAAAAAATTTGCAAAAAAATTGATTGGATCACACAAGTGTATGTTGAGGCCAAAGAGATCCAAATGTTCATCACCAACCACCATATGTCACAAGACATATTTAGAACATTATCGAAATTGAAGCTATTTAAGTTAAGTTAAATATGTTTCACTTTAGTAGAGTTTTTAGTTTTATTTTTATTTTTAATTTATTAATTTTGATTTTCAAACAGGTTGCTAAGACTCGTTCTGCCTCCAACGTAATTGTCTTGAGACGACTTGTGAAGGTTCGTGAGGCACTTTCTAACATGGTTATTGGCCCAAATTGGTCTATATGGAGGCCATCTAGCACTACAAGGGCAACAAAGATTAAGCAAATGATCCTAGATGACATTTGGTGGGATCATGTTGAATATCTCCTTAGTTTCATTAAGCCCATATTAAGCATGATCTGTTATACCAACATGGATAGGCCTTGTTTGGGTGAGATATATGATAGCATCAAATCAATGATTGTGAAGATGAAAGCCATCATAAATGCAAAAGAGAAAGATCTTGAAGAAAGTTTCTTCACACAACTACACAAAATCATTGAAGAGAGATGGAACAAAATGACCACTCCATGACATCTTTTTGTCATTACATTGAGTCCCAAATATTATAGTGTTGAGTTCCTTCCTATGTCAATAACAATTGCCCCATATAGAGATGTTGAAGTTAGTCAAGGGCACAAAGCAGCACTTCACAAACTCTTCATTGATCCTAACTTGCGAGATATAGTGAGGATTGAGTTCATGGATTTTGTACGCTCCAACAACTTTAGTATTGATACTCCTACGAACAAGTATACAGTTGATGCTCATAGTTGGTGGCACTTCCACGGCCAAACATTCACACACCTACAACCTCTTGCAATCATAAATTTGTCACAACTTTTATAAAAAAATCTTTTATCTTTTTAGTTTCATTTATATTTTTTAATTTTATAACTCTCAACTCTCTAATTTTGTCTTAATAGGTTGCTAATTCATCTGCATTTGAGAGGAATTTGAGCACATACTCCATCCACTCAAATACACTCAAAAAAGGCAGAGGACTTGGTGTATGTTTATTCAAACTTGCAGCTCCTTTCACAAAAAGAAAGTGGCTACAAGGAAAGGGGCACAAGGAAGTGGGATATCAAGCCAAAGCATATTGACTTGGATGCTTCCACTTCTCACTTTGTTGCACTTAATTTTGAAGATAAGCCAACTAGCAAGCATGAGAGTGCTAATGCTGGTGCTAGTGCCAATGAAGTGGGATATCAAGCCAAAGCATATTGACTTGGATGTGTCCACTTCTCACTTTGCTGCACTTAATGTTGAAGATAAGCCAACTAGCAAGCATGAGAGTGCTAATGCTGGTGCTAGTGCCAATGCCAATGAAGTGGGATATCAAGCCAAAGCATATTGACTTGGATGCTTCCACTTCTCACTTTGCTGCACTTAATGTTGAAGATAAGCCAACTAGCAAGCATGAGAGTGCTAATGCTAGTGCTAGTGCTAGTGCCAATGCCAATGCCAATGAAGTGGGATATCAAGCCAAAGCATATTGACTTGGATGCTTCCATTTCTCACTTTGTTGCACTTAATGTTGAAGATAAGCCAACTAGCAAGCATGAGAGTGCTAATGTTAGTGCTAGTGCCAATGGCACTGTTTGTGGTTCTTCTAATTTACCAATACCTACATCATCTAATATGGATGGTGATGATATTTTTGAAGATCCATATGATGATGCTTGATCAATGATGGCTGATCGTTGACACTTGACATTAATATTTTTTTAATTTTAATATATATCATGACATTGACTAATTGACATTGTAATTTTATTTTATTTTATCATGGTTTTGTTTATTATACAATATATGATGCTACATGTGGTGTATTTTGGACTTAATTACTACTGCAAGTATGTATATATTTCTGATTTTGACCGAACCCCTAAACCTAAACCCAAACCAATACCAAGACTGGTAACTTAGAAATTTTCTTGCTGAATCATATTTCAATTCACGCACAAGGTTTAATTTGAATTGCTATTATTTTAAATCTAGGTGTGAATATGATTCATGGGCTGAAATCTTGTTTACCATATGTTGCTTTCTTAGATTAATCCTCTATCTTCAATACTTTGTCTTTTGTCTAGGAAGATTGGGGAAAGTTGAATTATTAGCTTTCATCAATTGAACTTTTTCTATTGGATGATTACGAGTTTGCCACAACTCTACACAGGTTGTGATAATTTTGGAACGTTACAAATCTTTTTGATATTGTAACAGAAAAATTTGATATGGCCCCACTTATATACTTCTCATGTATTCACAACTCCAAGCAAATCTCCAAAAACAAAGAAATTATTTTTCTTCTATAATTGCACATTGAAGAACATCCCTTTGAGCAATTTTATTTCTAGTTGTAATTTAAATTTGGTTTTCTTTAAGTTCCCTACAAATTTTGCTAGGTCAACAAAATTTGCACTAAAAGAAGGGCCTTTTTTTATTCAATTTCAACTAATACATAGACTTGAGAATAATTTTGATTTTGAAGGACCTACCACACTCCCAAGAAAGGTTTGGAGAAAGAACTTTTTATTCCTTAGTCTTAGAAGTGACATGGGCAAGTCTAGGGCCCAATCAGTATAAGGAAAATTTTGAAGAGAACCCTCTCCATGTTGATGTTCAGCTTCTATCGATATACTTCCAGGCTCGAACCTGCATGAAGATAATAAATTAAATATAGCCTAAATGGCTATTTAATTTATAAGTTATCGATTTGAGATGTGAAGAGGTGCTTCACAAAATGAATAATAATAAAATATTATTTATATTAATTAATATTTATTTATTATCTGAGGCCGAAGTGGCGCGATTTTCTAGAAGAGACATCTCTTCTTGGGGCTGACCTCTTTGCGTTGGAGAGACGTGTCTCTTCACTTCAGCATGTATATAAATGAGTGAAGATCACTCATTCCAAAAAAAAAAGTTCATTAATCAACATTTCACATTTTCTCAGAAGAAGTTCGCTCCTTGCAGCAAGTCCTCATTTCTGTAGCAGCAGATCGATTTCAAGGAGAAACATATTCACTTGTATTTGCGTCTAAGAGAGGTGCCTATTATTCATTGTATCAATATTGGCATTGTGTAATGCCTGAGTTGTAAGCAGATTGCTGCTCTCATTATATCAATATATAAGAGATATATTGGCTGGGTTTTTCTCCCTCAAGTTGGAGGGTTTTCCTAGGGTATCTTGTGTTTATTGTCTTTAAGTGCTGCATTATCTGATTGCTTTCAGTTTATATATCTGATCATTAAAAACTAACATGGTATCAGAGTGGGTTTGAAGAAGATCTTGATCAGATTTAGTCCAACAACGATACTCTTTATTCTCTTTCTCATCTTTGATCACATCTATCTCTTCATCAAGATGGTGAATGGACTCAAGATTGAGGACAGACATGAGGGAGCAATAAATTTCAAATCTTGGAGATTCAGAGTTATGCTCACCTTGGAGGAAAATGAATTGGCTGAGTTCGTGGAGAGCAATGTCCCCGAGCCTATTGATGAGGAAGAGAAGATTCAATGGAAGAAGAAAGATACTAAGGCGAAGAAGATGTTAGTTGATTCCATGAAGGACCATATTGTTCCAATCATCTCTAAGTTGAAGACAACAAGAAAGATGCTTAAGACTTTGGAAGAGATGTATGAAATCAACAACACAAGCCGTGCTCTTGCATTGAAGCAGCAACTCCATCACATCAAGATGGCGAAAGGAGAATCCATTACCTCATACTTCATGAAGATCACCGAGTTGAGAGATCAGCTCTCTACCATTGGGCATATTGTTGATAGCAAGGATCTGACTATGTTGGCTCTCAATGGTCTTCCAACATCTTGGGAGTCATACATTCAAGGAATCAGTGCAAGATCTAAACTTCCTAAGTTTGATCGATTGAGAGAAGATTGTATTCAAGAAGAATCAAGGTTGGCTGCAAGAGGCATTGGTCAAAGCTCTACTAATGAAGACATTCATGTTCTCTCCGTTCAATCCTCGAAGAAGAAAGGAAAAGGAGGAAAGAAAGGGTACTTCAAGAGGAATAGAGATAAAGGATCTGATGGTGCCCCTGCATTCAAGAAGAAGAACGATCTATCTCGCGTTCAATGTTTTAGATGTGACAAATTTGGTCACTATGCAAAGGATTGCCCAACCAGGCCTACGCAGCATGCTTCATTTGTGGATGTGGATGAGACCTCTCCTCAAAAGGATTCAAGGGAATTCCTATTTTATTCTACCTTATCAAGCAATGTTCCTACAGACAACAACACTTGGTTGATTGATAGTGGTGCCTCCCGTCACATCATCGGCTTCAAAGAACATCTTACAGATTTGGTGATGAGAGATTCAAGTGTTCAAGTCATAATTGGAGATGATGCTTTCTATTCTGTAAAAGGTGTTGGGACCTCCTCTATTCATTTAGATTCTGGCATCATCTTGCAACTAAGTAATGTACTATTTGTACCTAGCATCAAGAGGAACCTTGTCTCAATTTCAGCATTGGAAGACAAAGGGTATCAAGTAGCATTCTCTGAAGGAAAAGTTCTTGCATGGCCAAAGAACTCTAACATCAAGACAGCCAGTGTGATTGGTGTTCGACAAGATTGTCTCTACAGACTTTCCACCCATCCTCTACAAGCCTTGTTGCATGATGCTTCAAGTTCATGTGAGCTTTGGCATAGAAGATTTGCTCACATTCACTTTCGTGCACTTCCTACCTTGGAGAAAATGGTCACCGGCATTCCTAAACTGAGCCAGGAGCATGAAGGTACTTGTCGAGGATGCGCATTGGGTAAGAATATTAAAAGACCCTGTCATAGTAGTGAAAGTAGATCTAAATGTATTCTAGATCTTGTTCATTCTAATTTGTGTGGTCCAATGTCTGTTAATTCTTTGAGTGGTTTCTTGTATTATGTAATTTTTATTGATGACTACTCTAGAAAGACTTGGATTTATTTCTTAAAGACCAAAGAATCAGAGGAAGTACTTGAGAGATTCAAGGAATTCAAAGCTCATGTGGAAAACTTGTCCGAGAAAAGGATCAAAGTATTGAGATTTGACAACAGAGGAGAATACATCTCTGGGAGCTTTCGTAACTTTTGTATTGAAGCAGGAATTAAGAGGGAGTTTTGTGTTCCCTACAATCCACAACAAAACGGTGTAGTAGAAAGGAAGAACAAATCCATTGTAGAAGCAGCTAAGGCCACAATTCATGATCAGGATCTACAAACCTTCCTTTGGGCCGAAGCTTCTAGGACAGCTGTGTATGTTTTGAATCGAAGCCCTCATCGTATCTTGGAGAACATGACTCCTGAAGAAGCTTTCACAGGTGTGAAGCCTGAAGTCAGTTACTTGAGAATATTTGGCTGTCCTGTGTATGTTCATGTCCCTAAAGACAAAAGGACAAAGTTGGAACCTTCTGGTAAGAGGGGAATATTTGTAGGCTACAACAAGACTTCAAAAGCCTACAAAGTTTACATTCCTGGTCAGAAGTTGATTGAGACCAGCAGGGATGTTACATTTGAAGAAGATGTTGCATTCAGAAGATCCAAAGGTTCTCACACAGAGATAGACTATGAAGACCAAGAGTCTCCTCACGACATGGAAGTTGACCATCCTAAGATTCAAAGGGAGTCTCTTGATTCTAAAGAAGAAGATGATCCACTTGAACCTTTGGAACCTACTAATGGGCCTACCAACATTGTTATTGGTAGAAAAAGACCTCTATGGGCTAGGAAAACAATGCAAGAAGCAAAAAAGTTTGCAGCTCCTAGAGGAACATTCAGGGAAAGCAAAAGACCCTTGAAGTTTTCAAGCTATGTTGCTTTGATGAGTCAAATGATTGAGTTTGAACCTTCCAGTGTTGAGGAAGCTACAAGTCAGCAAGTATGGAAAGATGCTATGGCTGAAGAGTATCAATCTATCCTCAAGAACGATGTTTGGGACATTGTACCTAGACCAGAAGGCAAATTTGTTGTATCTTCTAAGTGGCTCTTGAAGATCAAGCATGCGGCTAATGGGAGCATCGAGAAGTACAAGGCTAGGTTCGTGGCTAGAGGATTCTCTCAGAAAGAGGGAGTAGACTATGAGGAAACATTTTCCCCAGTTGCTCGTTATACATCTGTCAAGACCATCATTGCTCTTGTAGCATCTAAGGGATGGAAGATACACCAGATGGATGTGAAGACAACATTTCTAAATGGTGTAATTGAGGAAGAGGTATATATTGAGTAACCTAATGGCTTTGAGGTTCATGGGAAGGAGTCTCATGTTTGCAGGCTGAAGAAGGCATTGTATGGTCTTAAGCAGACTCCTCGTGCTTGGTATGAAAGAATTGATCAATACCTGATGAGTTTAGGTATCTCTAAGAATGATGTCGATTCTAACCTTTACTTCAAAGTGATTAATGGTGAAGCATTGATCTTAGTTCTATATGTTGATGATCTAATTCTTACTGGAGAAGAACACCTCATTTTCAAATGCAAGAAGGAGCTAGCTTCTAAATTTGAAATGAAGGATCTTGGTCTCATGCACTACTTTCTTGGCTTAGAAGCATGGCAAAAGCCAGATGAGATTATTCAAAGTCAAGGAAAATATACCATTGATATCTTGAAGAGATTTGGTATGATGGATTGTAAATCCATGTCTACTCCTATGGAGACTAACTTTCAGAAGGTTAAGGAGGCTGCAACTAGTTCACATCTTGTGGATCCTACTATGTACAGGCAGTTGATTGGATCATTGATGTATCTAGTCAATACTAGACCAGATATTTGCTATGCAGTGAGTGCACTTAGTCAGTTCATGTGTGAACCAAGGCAAATACATCTAGTTGCAGCAAAGCATGTTCTGAGATACTTGCGTGGCACAGTTGGATATGGCTTGAGGTATTCTTCTGGTGTGGACTTGAAGCTGCATGGTTATACTGATTCCGATTGGGTAGGGTGTGTCACTAATCGAAAGAGAACCTCTGGATGTTGTTTCAATTTAGGGTCTGCTATGATCTCCTAGTGCAGCAAGAAGCAGTCTTCAGTGGCACTAAGCACCGCAGAGGCACAGTATATTGGAGCATGTATAGCAGCTCGAGAAGCAATGCGGCTTCATAAGCTTCTTGCAGGATTGTTTGGACAATCATTGGAGCCGACTATCATTCATTGTGATAATCAAAGTTGTGTGAAGCTTTCTGTCAATCTAGTGTTCCATGACAAAACCAAGCATGTTGAGATCAAATACCACTATATCAGAGATATGGTATTGAGGAAAGCAATTCAGTTGAGATACATTAGCACTGATGAGCAGACGACAGACATTCTCACCAAACCTCTCGCCAGAGTAAAGTTTGTGTACTTCCGAGACAAGCTTGGTATTGTGGAGAATGAAGCCCTAGCTGAGAGGGAGACTCAACTTCAGTGATCTACTATGATTTTCTTTAATGCATTTCTCTCTATAAGAGAGATTTGAGGTGCAAGCCCTTGTTTCCACCCTCTGGGAGTAGCCAAGGTGGATGTCATGTGTGTGACTCCATGACAACATCACGTGAGAGAGTTCGTGATGATTTCCTTGTACTTGTGTTTATTCACCCTCTGGGATTATCTATGGTGAACGTCACGATGAGGTGACCACATCACGTTGAGTGATGGGCACTTGTGCACATATACCATTCATGGGAGTAGCCATAATGGTTGATATCACGATGAGGTGATAAGCTCCTTTCCACACATGGGTGTAGCCATGGTGGTTGATATCACGATGAGGTGATATGCTCTGTTCCACATGGGAGTAGCCATGGTGATTGACATCACGATGAGGTGATGGAAGCATTTCTCCCTAGCTAAGAGGGAGTGTTGATGTTCAGCTTTTGTCGATATACTTCTAGGCTCGAACCGACATGAAGATAATAAATTAAATATAGCCTAAATGGCTATTTAATTTATAAGTTATCGATTTGAGATGTGAAGAGGCGCTTCACAAAATGAATAATAATAAAATATTATTTATATTAATTAATATTTATTTATTATCTAGGGCCGACCTTAGAAGTGGTAAGATTTTCTAGAAGAGACATCTCTCCTTGGGACTGACCTCTTTGCCTTGGAGAGAGGTGTCTCTTCCCTTCAACATGTATATAAATGAGTGAAGATCACTCATTCCAAAAAAAAAAAAGTTCATTAATCATCATTTCCATTTTCTCAGAAGAAGTTTGCTCCTTGCAGCAGGTCGTCATTTCTGTAGCAACAGATCAATTTCAAGGAGAAACATATTCACTTGTATTTGCATCTAAGAGAGGTGCCTATTATTCATTGTATCAATATTGGCATTGTGTAATGCCTGAGTTGTAAGCAGATTGCTGCTCTCATTATATCAATATATAAGAGATATATTGGCTGGGTTTTCCTCCCTCAAGTTGGAGGGTTTTCCCAAGGTATCTTGCTGTGTTTATTGTCTTAAGTGCTGCATTATCTGATTGCTTTCAGTTTATAAATCTGATCATTAAAAAATAACACTCCAATCCAAACCCCATTGATCTTAGAAGCCAAAGCTTGTCTTTATAGGTTGCACATATAAGCATTGCACGTGAACCAGAGAGCTAGTCCAACCAATGGAATGCCAATGCTAATAACCATCCTACTTGTCTTACCAGTACAACCATAAAATTTCCTTGGGAAAGATAGTAATTTGCCTAGGAATGTTGAGAGTTATTTATAGATTTAACAATAACAACACCTCCCCCACTGAAGAAAATTTTTACTATTGTTAAGTCTTTCCTGAGATTACTAAATGTTACACACGAAGATGTAGCATACATATTTCTCCCTTCTACTTTTGCAAATATGGCTTATTACTAGTTCTTACACTTACCTCGATATTCCATTTAGGGAATAAAGATTTTAAAATCACATTTATCTCTAAATATGAAGATGAAATTGATCCTAGCATTCTCTTTGAACAATTTGATGAGCACACAATTATACTAGGGGGGGTGAATCAGTATAATACAATCTTTTATTTTTTCAAACTTACAACCACAATAATATCAATTGCACAATATCATTCACATATAATCTAACAATTATGCAACACAAGAACACAGGATTTACGTGGAAACCCTTACGAGAGAAAACCACAACAAAATATTGCTTATATAAATTCTCTTTACAACTTTGTAGGCACCAACCCATAGGAGACACCAATCCCCTCTCAAATGATTTGTAGGCACCAACCCACTGGAGACACCAATCCCCACAATTTGTAGGCACCAACCCACACTGCTAAGCACCAACTTAGCGAGAGACACCAATCTCTCCTTTAGGAAGCACAAAATTCCACCTTATAAATGTTGTTTCTACAACACATGATGGAAAAGTCAATCTCTTCAACAATTATACTTCCCTTCACAAATCTGCTTATAACATTTCTCAACATATACTCTTCTTCAAAACTGATTATACTCACTTTCACACATCTGCATATATCCTCCTCCTCAAATCTCAAATCTGCATTTTTATCTCTTACAATGATCTTATATTTCTATATGCAGATCTGTAGGTGTAGATATGATATTTATCTTTAATCCTCACACTTCTTCCCTCCTCTTATTTGTTCTTCACATATCTCTCATTTCCAAATATTTCTTTTCACACACTTCTTACTTCGTTTTATACCTTCTTGCCTCTGTGAAGAGATGCAACCTCGTAGAATAGAGTCATCTCTCTCAAAAGACATCACCTTTTAAACTGATCGCTGCCTTTTGGAAACTAATTCCAAACCTTTTTTAATTTCCATTGCTGACTTTATAAGTGCTGCCTTTAAACATTTTATTTATCCTCAAATGTTTCCGTATGCCCCTTCACTTGGATTGCTGCCCTTTCACAATGAATCACTGCTGTTTGAAAAATGAATAGCTGCTCTTACAAAGGTAATTACTCCTTTATTCATCGCTGCCACTAAATATAATCGCTGCTTATTATATGTTAATTGCTGCTCATAAACTCCTATGTATATCACTTTATATAATCGCTGCCTTACAAAACAATTGCTGCTTTAACTTAGGCAATTAATAAATATATATATGCCTTTGGAAAAATGCCTTAGTGTAGTCATCCAGCAAGAAATATGATAAGTTTATAATGAAGAAGGTTGACCTCTCATACAAGTCAGAATATAAGTGTTTCTCTCATAGTCGACCAGCATAAGTGTAAATATAATTTGAATGTAACAACCATAAGCGTGTCTTTTGGTCTACTCACTTATCTTTATTAATGCACACTTTTAATGCCTCAAAACTTGATTTTAATCACCTTGAAATAATGTGATCTGCTCTTGAAACAATTATTGATCTTTGGCCTTATTCGATGTCCTTTATTCTTTGACAGTGATTTACCCTTTGACATTAATGACAATAAACTTGCCAATTTTTTATTTGGCCTTGAGTAATTTTCACCTTGCATTCTCATTCATTCACTTTGACATCAATGACAACAATCTCATTCATTCACTTTTTACTACAATGATATTCTGTTTTACTACACTGAAATTCCATAGAGAATAACATATTCTGTTGGATCCTTTCTTGATCTCATATCAGAGGTATGAAAGTCATTTTCTTTGTCCAATGGAACAATCCCATGCATATAGAAACTTTCAAAGTAGAGAATTTGTTAGTCATCATTGATCGGTATCTAAGCTTATGGGAAATGTATAATGAAGATCTGTTTTTAAAGAATATGTTGAACTTTATAAAGAAGATCAAATGCAGTGGCTTTTGGAATTTGAAGGTTCTGTAAAGCAGGTTACAAGCTTACAGGCATACATGGATTGGTTCAATCAATAGGAATGCTTTCATAAGAATTTGAACAAAAATAAAGATGACAATAGAGTTATGCTTCATCTTCCTTTTATAATTGTGTGACTTTCGTAGGAGAGAGGCTTGGGAAAAGAGTGGGGAAAAAGCTACAAGTAACTTACAAGAATATTGATATGGCACTTGTGCCCTTGTCAGTTGTCACAATACATGTGCCCTTATTTTGAAAGTTCAATGTCATGATATTGTCTATAAATTACTAATTGTTTAATTTTTATTTATACTAAAAAAATATGGCATCTTCGAGTACTCCTGTCTCCTATTTTCACAAAAAGCCGTATTGGTACTTGTAGCAATCTCCCGTACGAGTACCAGTATCAGTACTAGTCTCCTAGCAACCATGGATTTTTCCCATTTAGGGTTGGGTTAGGTTGTTTTCTTGTTTTCAGTATGCATTTACTACTTACTAACTCTAACCCTAAACCCTATTTTTTTTGGTTTTAAGGTTAGATTTAGGGGTATTTTTATTTTACTTTAATCTAGTTAAGGATTTCTTGACTCATTTTTTGTCTCGGATTAGGGTTTATATTTTTGTATATTTTCAATAACTCTAATAGTTGGTTTTTTTGTGTTATTTTGCTAATTTTAGGTGAGCATGCTATGAGAAAACGATTTTGAATTGAGATATGGAAAAGACATCCCTAATTAGAACAAAGTCAAATGCAATTTTGTGTAGCCTTGAATGCTTTGGGGGGCTTTACTACTTCAAATGGCATATGGCAGAGGTCTCAAGACATGATGTTAATAAGTCTTGCAAATAGTGTTTCCCAAATGTCACCCATCAAGCTTTGTTGGCTCTTAAGTCTTATGCAAAAAACAAAACAAAGAGAAGGACAACTATTGGACCAACATCTTCCTAGGCTAGAGTTGATCCTTCAAATGAAGTTGAGCCATCAAAATCATAGCAGCCAATTGCAAATTCATCTACACCTTGTGCATCCCAAAGTCCTAACACAAATAAGGGCACCATTAATGCCTTCTTTGCGCCTCGTCTTACAACTAGACCATATTTGGAAAGCATGAGGTGGAAAGCATGCTAACGAGCAAGCCAAAAAGGCCAATGCAAATTTTTGGTTCTATTCTAGCCTACCATTCAATGTTGCTAGGTCTCCATACTAATAAGGAAAGGTGGATGCAATTGCAATTGCAAGTTGTGGGTTCAAAGCCCTCTCAAATGAGACTTTGAGGAATGAAATGATGTAGTGCAAGATGTAAGAGATGTCCTTACCAAACATCACAAGGAGTGAGCTAAGACAAGGTGCACAATCATGTTAGATGGATAGATAGGAAAAACCATACCCTTATTAACTCCCTTGTGGCATCAAACGTTGGTATGGTTTTGCTGAAATATGTGGTGCATCAAATATGGTCAAATCAACACAAACACTTCTCTCTCTATTTTATGAGTGATCGTTGAGGGAGGGCCACAATATGTGGTCCAATTTATACCACAAACAATGTAGTTGGTGTGTGATTGTGAGGAGACTTGACATGGAAAAGTATCTTACATTGTTTTGGAGCCCATGTGTGGCACATTGTATCAATTTAATACTAGGAAACATTGGAAAACTTTTTGAGTTAATATTGTAGTAGAGGTGACAAACCATTATCAGATTTATCTAATCAGATCAAGGTGTTGAATATGATGTGCACCTTCATAGATGATAAGATACTTACTTTCCCAAGAGTGACAAGTTAGCTACCCACTTCCTTACATTGCAAACCCTTTGTGCACATAAAATATTAAATAAAATTGAAACAAATGTTCATTTCAAGTGAGTGGATTGAGTCTAGCTTTGGCAATCATTTGGATGGTAGGGCCATAGCCACATATGTTTATTATGAGTTTTTGGTTGGATGCCCAACAAATTGTACTAATTTCTAAGCCTTTGATCAAACTTTTGTAACTAGTTGATGGAAAAAATCCCCAGTGAGCTATTTTATGAGGCCATTGACAAGGCTAAGGAGTCTAACAAGACCAAGATGCAAAATGACATCTCTAAGTACATGTTGATATGGGAGATTATTAATGATAAATAAAATCTGCAAATTTATTGCTATCTCCATGTCGCTGGATACCATCTAAATCCAACATTGTTTTATAGTGAGTCCTTTAAGAACAATGCAGAGATGACAAAGGGCCTCTTCAAACGCATTGAGAAATTTTTCCTCAAATTAGAGTAGTGGGAAGCTATTGCAGAATTTCCCATGTAGGAATGGATTTTTCTCTAATGTGTGTGTTGTAGAAGCCAGAGGGACCTTCAAACCAAGAATTTGCAATCATTTTTTGTGTTTTTCTCTCTTTGAAAGTTTAAATTTTGAACTTTGAAATACATAATAGATACTAAATAGATCATAGATGATAGAATATTGATAAATGTTGGTTTTGTCAATGCAACAGTGGGAATTTTTCAGCAAGAAATCCAAAAATCTATAATGGATGACAATGTGCATATTGAACTAGACATGTAAATCTTCCACTTGTGAATGTTCTTCAAGTGCATTTGAACACATGCACGACAAGAAATGTAACCATTTGACTCAAAGAAGATGAATGACTTGTGTTTGTTCACCACACCTCAACCTTCAACTCACAAAATTCAAGGTCAAAAAAACTTGCAATTCTAATTCTAATTATAGTTGCAATTTGCAAATTTAAAATCAATTTTGAATTTGTTGCATAATGCATATACATATTTAGTATATGTCACAAACTTATGCATTCACTTTAATAATATTAGGAAGTGCCAAGGACAATCAATTGATTGGCCTTAACAAGATTGATTAAAATTTAGAATGGATTGCAAAAGATGAGGCACTACTGTTTGATGATGAGGACCTAGCCATCTTGAACGAGATGTGTGTTGAACATGAGCACAATCAATTGCATGAAATTTTGGACACTACAGCTTCAACGCAACGATCTATAGCCCTCTAGTGAAAGCCTCACAGGATCCCTCTATATTTCGTTACTTTGTAGTTTGTATTTTGTAATTTTAATCAATTTCTTGTTTCAAACTTCGAACTATGCATTGCAATTAGCAACCTCAAAATTAATGAGCAAAATCCATATTTCATCTCTGACACTCTTATTTTGTTTCACTATCTGTCTCTATGCCATTTATTTGGCATGAAACAAAAACATTTTTTTTCTTTATTTTTATGAATATTTCAGCATTTTTCATTTCCCAGTTAATTGAATTCCAATTAATCTTTTGGTTTGTGGGTCAATTCCAATAAAGATTTTTGCTGGCATGCTTCAAAGTACTCTTTTCTGCCTAGCCCACAATATAAAATAATATAGGTACACGTTCACTACTAAATTCGATAATAAGTCTAATAATCAGTAATTAGATGTGATTCATTGCATGCTTGTGACATACAAAACTATCATTAGAAGGTATAAGCATAACTACCACAAAAGGCAGTTGAGCCTCATAGTACGTGGATAGTACAGAGGCCCTATAGATGTAAATAAGTAATGGATTCAAAACCATGAAAGAGTAAATTCCTTGCATACAGAACGGTTGAAAAATTGGTATATTTTTCTTCAGATTTCTACTGAATTGCATATCTTGAGTGAGGAGAAAATAAGATGACCACTCACAAGAACTCATCTTCTCTGTCAACATTAAAGATGACTGCTGAGCTTAGATTCCATTTCAAATTTTCTTAAACAATAGATTTCAATATGCAGCATTAACTAACAAGATCATAATGTTCTGATCCATCTTACATTCATTTGTCAAAAATAGATCATAATAGAAGATTTCAGAAAGTTTTCATCTCAGAGATGACAGAATATTTACTCAAATCCAAGGAAAGATGAGACAAGAAGCTTATCTTGAGAAAATACTAATGTTCACCTGCAACTTGAGCTTTAATTCGTATACAATATTAAAAAGTTCTCTATAGCCAGACCAGTTATACTTTTGTGGATTCTCACCCTCCACTATACCCCACCAACAATCCACCATTACACCATCAACATTGGAAGATTTTAAAGTTGTCAAGTATCCTTGCAAACTCTGTGGATCTTCCAATTGACATTGTTGATTGATAGTTCCAAGCTGTCATTAAAAGATTGACAAATAGATATATTAGCACGATATGGTCATTTCCAAAAAATCACAAACAAATCACAAAATCAACATGGCTTTTGGTAGGTTGGCTCTTCATTTTAAATCAAAGTGATATAAGAAACTTACAGGGAGCATTACATATACTGGAATATATGGTGTTCCAGCAAAATTCCTTTCTGGCTCTTTTGGGAGTATTGTTTGCACCTATAATGTATTATTCCATTAGAAGAATAAACATATGCATACCAATAGGTCATAAAAAATTAAAATACTCAAATGGTCACTTAACTCTAATTTACACATCAAAAGGCCCAGACTAAATAAATTATTTATTACATGTACCTTTTTGCTTCAAATGCTGCGAATTAGGTGAATGTATAATCACTACATGCTACCTGCTGCAAATAGAATGTATGCCTTAGACAACCAACTATGAGTCAATTATAAATGCAAAGGGATCTTGTCCAATATCATAGAATGATAAGGCTTTAGTGGATTATATGTATGTGCACAAATGTATTGACATTAGTATATGCTTCATGAACAATTGAGGGTTAATACTCAACTAGCTACTCACTAACTGACAGTCCCTACCCAAAAAGACCGATGTAAACTATTTAAAGATTGCCATATATGGAAGGCTTTATAGTTACCTAGGAATACTTATGAGCCTCACACTGAAACTTTCCTACAAAATATTGTAGAGACAGGAAGATAGAAAGGGCCACTGTTAAACTGTGTGCATATTTAGCCTCTTCCATTGAAATTACACAATTATCCAAATCAACTTGAATTACTGCATCAAGTGGAGGTCTACCAAGAAAAAAATACAGATAAAAAAATGTCAACCACTGATTTATTTAAGAAGAAAGTACCATGGAAATCGTTTAGGTTATCTCTTCAATTAGTTGTATGTTTTGAGTATAAACTAAAGACATTGATTGCATTGCTTAACTATTACCATTCGTCCCACTTGTAACTGCATCCAACAACAAGAGGCAAGGCAAACAACCAGAATAAATGTGCATATAATAAACACAACTCAGTATGCAAGAGATGTTAATTCTGGAATGAGCGGAAACCAACACCAAATTATATCTAGTAGACAAGCATCCCTTGATGTTTATCACTCATAGACATCACTAATTAAGAATCAAACCAACTTTCTCTCCTACACCCAGCTAATTCAACATATCAAATAAAATAGAAAATAATTCATAAAGTAAAATTTATTTTCATTTTATTTGTTCATTGTTTTCATTTCATCATAGTTCACTTAATTTGGCTACCATCCCACTGGGCAATTATTATTGGCTTGTCAATGTGTTTAATTTTTCTATAGAGCAAATTTCAATATCTATGAGTTGCAGATTTGTTGCCACAAATGTACATAAATGGTTGAATTTCGGATGGAAAACTTCGCAGTAACTTTCTCCTCATATATGCATGCATTCTTATTTGTATCTCTCATCTTTATGATATCATTAATAGTTGTGATTGTCTTCCTATATAGTTGCTCAAGCACAAAAGCTTTATATAGGCCTTGTTTGAGAAAGGCGAGTATGTAGATAATGAGGATGTTTGTTAAGTTACATGAGAGCAATGTGTTATGCTAGTCACTTGAGAAATTGCCATCTAGGGTGTTGTCCCTAGTATTTGTTCCTCCAACTAAAGTAATTAAAAATCTTTGCATATCTTAGTCTATAATAAAATAAATTTGCACACTTTAATGATTAACTGATTCTAAAAGAAATTAAATAAGTTGCATCATGTGCAAAGATAAATACAACTTAAAGTGGACTGCTTTTAATGACATGAGTACATAATAAAAATTTCCTAGAGACACTTGACTAAATTAACATGGTGATAAGACCACTAGACCACTTGATGATACATGAGGATCAAGTGATGAAATAGAATGTCAAGCCAATGCCTTATGGGTTTGCCCAGAGTCTACCAATGTGGGAATGAGTATAAGAGCTCATATAGTCAAGTGAAAGCTCACATGTGCACTATGGCCGGCTTACGAGTAAGAGTTTGTCTAGGGCTGAATAAAAGAACAAATAATGGGATATATCATAAATAAGAGGACACCAACATGTTGAATAATAGATCAAAGGAAAAAGTACATCCTCTTTCCAAGAAAGGATCACAGAAACCTCCTAGTGGCTTAACGCAACCAACTCGCCCACACCCTTTAATGTCACCATCATTTTCTTGAGAAGAGAATAACCCTTTTATTTCCCATAAAAGAGACCCATTGGAAAAGGACTTCAAGAATGTGGGGAGGGAGGTTGTAGATGAGAGCATTGCTTGTTGCATTTATAGCAATCGGCTTCCTTTCAACCTTGTCAAATCACCATATTGGCAACAATTGACAATGCACCTGCTAATCACATTAGTCCTAAGTATGAAAAGGTGTGCACCACCTTATTAGCCAAGGAAAAAGCTTCTATAGAGGCATCATTGTTACACCCCAATGTGTTGTTACCTATTTACTATTACCTTGATGAGTTAAAATGCTTTAATATATGATTGTGATTTGTATATGAATCTTGATGAATGAACATTTAATTCAATTTGATATTTTAAAATGTTCTGAAGATGAAAATATATGATGCATGTGAATGTAATGTTATCAGCTAACTTCCTAGTTGGTCTAGTTGAATTAAGATAGTCTGGGAAATGGTAAGAAACCTTCTGTCAAGGTTTGAGTATGTTTTGTATTGGTATGTGGTTTTAGTCTTTGAATGTTCCTGTTTGGGGATGTGTGATTGAGTCTTTGTGATAAGTTCTTTTTCATATTTTGGTCTATATAATAATCGATGGATATATATACGGTATGTATGTACATGTCTCCGATAATTCATACATATGAATATATACATACATGCGTATACGTAGGTAGACGTACTAACGTATATTTATGTATGGATATATCATGTGCATGGGAGTATCGATTGGACAAGCAAGACATATATATATATATATACACGTTATGTATATATGCACCAAATGATGAATACAAGAATATATTTGTTTAAGTATGGATATTAAAATAATGTTATATATATATATTAATATATGTATATAATTACATTAATGTAAACGTATGTATATATATATATATATATGTTTATAGATATATTTAATTGGCAAGTAATGCATTTAATAATCATATGAATAATATATATATGGCACCATATTCTGAGAAGTGTAAAGTAGAAAGAAGTCTTTCAGCTACGCTTTAAACCAGCACATAGCCTTCTGATAAACATGAGACTCGGTCTCAACCACGAGCTGGCTGAGGTAGTCGACTTACATTGCAACAAGGAAACCTGTAGGTTGCATTTTTTGAGTTTTAATCTTGTTGTCATCAAGATATGGGCGACTCATTCTTAACTGAGAAGCTGGACTGTTTAGGTGTTTGCAAACCAATGTTTTAATCAGCCACCTCTTAGCTCTTGAGCTTAGTCGATGCCTGTAGAATAGGAAGGTGGCAAATTTGGAAGCTTATTTGTAGCATTATGATGCTCAGATTTTAGTATATATAGAGGTAACCTCTCGACTCTTTGTTACAATTATTCATTCTAATTTCCTTATCTGTCATTCTGCTGTAGTTTTCTGTGCAAGCATAGTTTGAGAGTTTTTGGTGAGAAAGAGAGTTGTCTTTGTGAATGTGCAATTGTTGAAAGCTTTGTGAAGAGGCTAGAATTTGGAAATAAGTTGGGCTTAGAAGGAATAGCAATCGTGATTGTGAAGGCTGAATTTGGAAAGCAATATTGTTAGTTGGAGCTATAAATCCAGGCATGCTGATTTCTATTCCTCTATTACTTATGTTTGAAAGGTTATTTGTTTATAAATGCCTTTGTTTGGGAAAGATTGATTTCGAATGCATTATATGCTTGCTTTTATGAACTTGATTTATTCTTAGTTTGGGATAATCTTGTGTGATTCTTGATTGAGTCTTGAATTGATGAAACCCTTTTATTTGGGAATACGTTTATACTATATTGGAAAATGTGTGGCTTTAATACTATTAAAACTATATTTAGTTCATCAAGACTACATGGATATTGCATGAAAAGTGAAATGTGGAATATGCTGCTATCTTGTAGTACTTTTATGAAAATGTCATTTTTGAACATGGGTGATTAGCTTGGTTATTCCTGGGGTTAGAATAATCCATGGGAAAGAAAGTAACCTAGATGGTCACTAGTTTGCGTACATGTATAGTTAACTTGGTTATTTTCGGGTTAATGGAGTAACTTAGTTGTACAATTATTATGTCATCACCTTAGATGGAATGTGTGTTATGACTTGGTTATTCTTGGGTTAATGGAATATCCTAGTTCTGTTTATGGTCAATACCAAATCAAGCTAAAGGGTGGGTGGACAGATGACTTGCACTTGAAGTACTGGGTGTTGAATTCTTTGGCCAAAGTAGTGTAAGTAGCCACTGTTTACACAACCACTATTTACACTGTCAATTCACTATGATCCATGATTGCATTCTAGGCAGGGAAGTCATACATGTAGGTTGTAGCCAATTTATGGTAGCTCTAGATATGTAGAACACAACACTATGCTCAGGAAGGCCAAGATTATGGGGTTATCAAACCAATCTCTTTGTTGAAGGGTAGGGCCATCTTACCAATTAGGTAGATGTGTGGGGACCACAAAAGTCTGTGGTTGGCAGAAAAGCGTTTGAGTGATGCTCTCCCTCATACAGTTGGCAGCCAAAATTTGAGGATGTAGCACCAATTTGGGGACACCTAGAATGTAGCGCCACTTAATGGGGACATCTAGGAGGTATGCACCAACATTGGGGACATCTAGATCATCGTATTCTGATTGTATATCTATTTCATTAAGCTCATGGAAGCTATGTATGTGAACAAGTATCTCTATTCTTATTGAGAAATTGTAATTGAGGAATGTTTTCATGAAATTATGTTATGTGGATTCGTTACTGGGAAATTTGTAATGATTCTTTGTAATGCAATGGAAATTTGAAATGGGTTTAATTTCGAATATGCATCTTTTATTTTTGAAATGCAGTGGGAGTTTGGAATGGGTATATTCCAAATGTGCATCTTATTATTGAATTTGAAAAGAAAAATTTTATTGCTAAATGTTGTTATCTTACACTATTCACTTGTGGGTAAAACATAGTAAAATTCAATGGGTAGAACAATGAGCTTGTTACAATCATTGTGAGCAATCAAGGATACATGGCCCAAAACAAGAGTATCCATTATTTATAATTGATGGAAGGATTGTAAAAATAGACCTCTAATTTATGTCATTGTAGTGTACCCTAAAGGGGCGATGTTTTTAAAGGCAATTGGTTGTGAGGGGCAAGTGAAGGATTCAACCTTCATTGCCAAAATCCTCATACAAGTCATTGAGATGGTGGGTCTTAAAAAATGATGTCCAAGTGATAATAGACAACATTAAAAATTGTAGGGCAGCTAGTTCAATAATGGAGAGTACATATGGGTATATTTTTTGGACATCGTGTGTTATCCACTCTCAACTTGATATCACATAAGATTGGCACAAAGATCAAGTTGGTCAAACAAATCTACATGGAGGTTGAGGAGATTCAAATGTTTGTGAATAATCATCATATATTCAAATGTTTGTGAATAATCATCATATGTCACAAGCCATCTTCAAAACCTTCTCCAACTTGGAGTTGTTGAGAATAAATTTTTTTATATTTTTTTTTAATTTTTAATTTTTGATATGTAATTTACTTTTTAATTTTTTTGATTTGCTTTATTTTATACACCATGTTAGGTTGTTAAGTCTTGATTCATATGACATACAATCATCTTGAGGTGATTTGTGAAGGCACAAGAGGCATTAAGTGCCATGGTCATCAACACTCTTTGAAGTGTATGGAGGTACATACAAAGAGAATCCAAAAAGTCAAAAATTTGATCATCAATGATGAGTCATGTGCAATATATTTTGAGTTTCACTAATCCCATCATAAGTATGATTAGATATGTTGATACAGATTGACCATGTTTGAGTGAGACTTATGATGGCATGGACTCCATGGTTAAAAAAATAAGGACCATAATAGAAGCCAAGAAGCATGAACACATAGATCCATTTTTTTAGAAAGAGTGCAAAAAATCATTGTTGACCATTGGAACAAGATGACCACACCCTCATCTCCTAGCATTTTCTTTCTCCCCAAAATATTATAGCATAGAGATACTTTCCTTGCCGAGAAAGGTTACACCATATAGAGATGAAGAGGTTGTTATTGAGCACAAGACTACATTTAGAAAAATATTCCCAAATATAGATATACAAAGTGTTGCCTTGAGTGAATTTGACCATTTCATATCTTTAAAGAATCATGATGTTTGAACTCTTCGAGACAAGTACAAGAAAGACACTCATGAATAGAGGTACCCAAATGGCCAAGACTCTATTTACTTATAGCCTCTTGTAATTAAATTTCTATCTCAAGTATGCATCATTTTTTTAACTTCCTCATTTTTTTTTGGTTACTATATACTATAATTTATGTTTTATGATTGTAAATGTTGTAAGCAAATTCAACAAGTTGCAAGTTATGGGTTCTTCTTTAGCCAAGAAATATTGGAGCAAATAATCTTTATCCACTCGGTTAAGTAAAACCAATCAAGTGCAAGAAAAGCTAAGGATTTGGTCTTTGTGCTTTGTTGTACCCAAACCAATTTTTTTGCTTCATTAAGGCATTTTGCTTAAAATGGTCTAAACCTTGTAAAAATGATGTCAAAACTCAGTTTTTGGGCAGATCAAGTATCGGCTTTTGGTCAGTGTGATGTAAGAAAGATACTGGCAAATTTTGAAATTTTTGAAAATTAGGGTTTCCGAACCCTATTTTTAGGTCAAAACCCTAAAAAATAGGAACTTGTCAAAATTGGCTGAAATTAATTGTGATTGGCTTATTTCACATCACGATCATAGTGGTGAAGTCAGTTTCAGTTAAAAGTCATTTTAAGCCTGGTGGGTAGTTTTCAAATTTTCAAGAGAAAAGTTAGAACCTTCGAGGTCGTTAATGGCAGTTGGCCAGTACTAGGTATCAAAATCTAAGCCTGAAACTCAAAGCAACACATTCTAGGATGAAAGATGCTGAAAAAGATACTTCTTGATGGAAGGGGATTTTCAAACTGGCAAAAAGTGCCAAAAATATTCTAAGTTTGGAAGCTTTTCACTATGTAACGTGGGAGACGCTTGCGCAATCAATGTGCAAATCAACTTTACGCGTCCGTACATGTGAAAATAGTGAGATACAGTCATGTACACATGTTAGCAATGGTAACGCCTCTACATGGTCAACCTCAACAGCTGATGTGGTGTTCGCAGAGCACGAAATGGTGGAAAACATGAAACTCAGAGCAAATCTGCGCCTCTACAAGCCAGGGGCGCCCTTCATTTTGGAGGTCAAGATTTGGTTGTTTTTGGTTGCAGATACATTCATTCTCTCCGGTTTTCAGTCAACTTTCCGACAAGCTATGGAGCGAGTCCGTCTGAGTTGCAGAACTCCAACAAACGAAGGTAGAGGCAGAAGTTATGAGGAGAATACACATCATAGAGGCAGTCAAAGTTTCAGTTTTTGTGCCCCTGTAGCCCAGGGGCGCCCTTGAATTAGACCCCTCAGATGGATGAATTTGCAATTCCCGTTTCCAGGTAGTCTTTGTTGATTCAGCACAACTCCGCAGCGTATCCGTTCGCGAGATAGTCCGATAAGCTGAGTGACCGTGACAATGGTTCTAGTAAGCACGTAAAACAGAGGAAGTATAGAATGAAAATATCAAATTGCTCCTCTACTGGCTAGGGGCGCCTTGCCTTTAGGTCAATCAGATAAGGTTTCTTGCAGTTGTTGTCTTCATGGGAGTTGTGCGGAATCCTCCTAGCTACACAGTGAATCTATCTTTCAACCGTCAAGATCTGTCAAACGCCCGTAATTGAATGAAATGTGCTAGCCAATTTTTTCAATTTTTAACACATTAATTTCACCCGTTAACATTAGTGAAATCACAAACCAGCTTTAAAGGAAGCCTTTCTCTTCAGATCAACCCAAATCCCAGTACGGGCAAGGTGAGAGCATACTCGAAAGGGGATCGTTAGCACAAATTTGAAACTGCTAGAAAAGTACATTGGAAGAAGATAACAATCACTCAACCACTTATTCAGCGGGAGGACTGGAGATAGAAATTACATTGTTGAAAGTAACAATCAACTCAACCACTTATTCAATGGGAGGATTGGAAAGAGAAGTACAATGCTGAAAGTAATTATGCAACTCGACCACTTATTCAGCGGGAGTGTGTTGACGGCTCAGCCAATCAGCAATGTGCAAATGCAATACAATGTAGACTGAGCATGACCAGTCTCTCCACAAGCATGGGAAAGCAATGTAATAAGAAAGATAAATTTTACAAAATGATAGAACTCCTGCCAATATCAAAGTATTACAATGTCTCAATGCTGCAATTATAGAATATGCTTCACCTATCATCAAACGACTCAACCATCACTAAATCCCAACTCCAAAGACAACTTCTACAATCTGATTTCTGACAGACCAGCAACTGAAATGCACAAACCAGCAACTAGACAACCCACTAAAATGCATAGAACTCACTCAAAACTCATCCCAAAGACACCAAACCAAAGCCATAAGCATTCTAGAGAATAGGCACCCAAATCCCAAGCAACAAACCACAACCTAAACCCATGAATTATTTTTGCACGAACTCCAAAGCATCCCCAGCATAGTACGGCCCTCAAGAAAGGCGATTTCTTCCTCAAAAATCACACACCTGATAATAAAATCTGAAATTCAACAGAGAGGGGCGCCCCAAGGCTGCAAAACTCATTTGTCAAATACCCATAACCAAATAAAATTCACCCTAAGACATATGAGCAAAAACGACAATCAGCTATACCTTACCGGCAACTCCAAAAAACTGACAAAATGCAAGAAACTCAACTACCATGTGCTCAATCTGTTCTCAAGGATTAAGAACAGCAATATCTCAACTAGTTGCTATCTTTCAAACAAAAAGTCAAGCCAAGCTAGGAGGTATGCATTCCTCGAAGCAACTTACTAACCATTCCGGCAGCATAACTTTACTCTAGATATGAGATACCCCAAAGAGAGAGCAAAGCCTCTTATTTATAACTTTCTCCAACCTTGAATTTGAATTTCCTTTCCCTCCAATTAGGTTGCCCCCATGAGATTCACATTCAAATTCACTTTGACATTTGCATTTCATTTCAAACTTCACCCTCCTTAACTTGGCGTCCAAACATAAGAAGGATAAAACTTTATTTAAAATGCCAATAAAAGGAATGTTAGGCGTCCCAAATAATAAAGTGAAATGCTTTTTAAATATTTCTCCAAGTATGGTGTCCAAAATACTTAAGTGAGAAACCTTATAAAATTTGCTCTTTTTAATAAACCAACTTATCTCTCCATTTAGGCGTTCACCAAGCCTTAGTAAAAATATTTCACTTAAAATAATATTTTCATCAAATATCAAACTTGCTAAAATAATCACCTCAAATGCTGGAGACCAACTGAATATACTGCCCTACCCGAAATAGCCATAATACCAAGTTACTGAAATACTGCCAAAATTAGCACCAAAGGTGTTGGAGACCAAACTGCTCAAATTGACCTGCCAGATATAGCCACTAAATTGAACTGCAAAAACCTTTCTAAAAATAGTACTACTAAAAATAGAACTTACTAAAAATAGCATATTGCTAAAAATAGTAGGTTGTTCCAAACTCATTTTAACCACAATCCGAGCAGCCATCGTACTTACTAAAAATAGTAAGTCCAGAAAAGTTCTTTGATTCAGTTGCATGTCACGCTGTCGCAAAGCTCTCTGAAAACCCAGAAGGGATCCAGAATCCGAACTGTAAAACTCCAACATGCAACCGTCGTAACTTACTAAAAATAGTAAGTCCGGAAAAGTTCTCTGATTTAGTTGCATGTCATACCACTGCGAAGCTCTTTGAAAACCCAAAAAGAATCTCACAACCAAACTGCAAAACTCCAACATGCAAACCCCTGAATCCTCAAAAGAAACCTCCAAGCAGCTGGAAACCCAAATTCTGCCACTGACTAGCCTACGGGCGTTCGGGGATAGGCTATCATTCACTAGAGAGTGCAGTGCTAAAAATGGGGACATTACATCAAAGAATCAATGCAAAATGGAGACAAGTGGAAAAACGGCTAAGTATGGGTTTTACACGTTGCCTTGAAAAAGGCGCCCTTCATTTAGAGGCACCAAATTCAGTTTTCTGAGGTCACAACATCTAGCAGGTATTTCATCAGTTTTGATCTGGCTACGCAATGAATCATTCAGCTCAGCTTCAGCATCATTCGGGCATCCGGAAATCAGGGTTCAACAAAGGCTGCTGTGACGTTTTCAACGAGCTACAAAGTAGGAAGTTAGCAAAAAATCTCAACTTTTGGAGATGGACGCCTAGAAAGTCAAAGTTTGACTTTTTGGATTCAGAAAAATATTCTAAGGCAACCCGGAAGGAGAGTTTTTCAGTTAAGTCATTAAAATAATATTAAAATTCAGTTCTCGCATGTCAGTTGTGCAAAGGGTGAATTTCTTCAATATTTTAATATTGGCGCCTATTTTGAGAACTCAACTGAGTTTCACATGTCGAGTGAAACTGAATATTTTAATATTTTTTGAACTCAAACACAATTTTTGTTCGAACGAAAGGAGGTCCAATCAAATTACTTCTTTCCAGATCAAGGTTTATTCTTGCAGTTGGCGCCATAAACCTAAAATTTCTTTATTTATCTCAAGATTGGCGCCATTTCTCTCATAAAAGGTTGAAGTGCGAGCGAATTTTCTCTTGTACATGTTAGTGTAATATATTATTTATTACACTAGCATAAGTTAACTTAGGTCATATTAGTCCTAGGTTGCATTTAATCTTTTAATATTGTTGTTAGGGTTTTCTTGTTGTCACATGTTGTTAGATCAAGACATATGGCAACATCTTAATGCATCTTGTATCTCACCCTTTCCTATATAAGGAGGGTTATTATATCATTTCTAACATACTTTTTACCTCATCATTTGAGAGGTCTTAATATCAAGCAAGCTCATTCTTGCATATCCTCTTGTGGAAGGTTTATCATTGTTTTTGTAGGTGTTCCTGGTTGTTAATCTTATTCAAGATTTCTAACATGGTATCAGAGCCCTTCCTGCAAGACCCTTCCCGAATCTGAGGATTGAGCTATGGTTGTAAGATCTTCTTTGAGGTTGTCTCCATATTAGGGTTTTCTTGGAAGGTCACTTTTGGTGTGTGTTGGAGGAAATCTGAGCTCATATCTGAGTCCAGGGCTGTCGAAAAAGTCATAATCGACTTTTGTTTCGCCAAAATCTGACATTTTATGCCAAAGTTATGAGGGTTTGAAGTTTTGCAAGATTTGAAGATTGCAGACCTTCAGGAGCATTTTCACTTCAAATCAACCTCGCCATCAGATCCAGAGACCCCAAGAGACAAAAATCGACATATAACACGCCTATATTCAGCGTCAGCTGTTCGTGAGGCAAAAAAAAATTCCCTGGGCGGTCGTACGGCCCACCCAGGGCCGGGTACGATCATGCAAAATAAAAAATTATTTTAATTTTTTATGGTCTGCAATTTTCCATCGACTCTTATTTTTGGGCATTTTGCAAAACTTTATTTGGGGTTTGTTTTTTTAAATCTGCGGATTGTGGTACCTTCGTACCATACTGTCACATCTGACAGTTCCGATAGATCCTATCCTCCTGTCGGCCACCTCATCCCCCTCCAACTGCTTCTGCATTTCTCCCGGCCACCGTCCAGCCCGTCCCATCCGCCGACGTCAGCTGACACAACTGTTCGCTCCGTCCCATCCGCTGACGTCCACCAGCCTTCCTTTCGCCGACGGGCTCCCACCAGCCCATTCTCCGCCGACTGTTTCGCCAACCGCCTCCAATGTTTACTCCCATTGCCAGCTGCCGGATTTCTCCCGCCGGTGTTTGTCCCGACCTCCACCGAGCGCCCTCCACTTCCGATCGGGCCCTCATACGCCGAGCCCCTAGTTCCATCAAAAACCAAGGGGTCCGCTCTATCCAAGCAGAGAAACCCTTGCCCGGCCACTCCGCCCAGGTTGCTCAGCCCCGCCGCCGCTCCCAGGAGGGGAGCCCCTTTTGCCACCTTTATGCCCTGCGGTCATATCAGTGACTAAGGGCCGAAATTTTTTAAAGCCCGGGTGCTTATTTTTTGCACTAGTTTAGGTTGCAGGCCCTAATAGGGCAGATTTTTTCAAATCGCCATAACTTTTCACCAGGGTATCGAAAATCAGCAAACAAGATACCATCGGAAAGGTAATTCAGTGCTCTTTCCAGTGGTGACATCCATTCTGGGAAATTTTGCTTCCAGAAAATTCTACAGTCAACTGAAGTCAACCCTTCATTTTGGACATAAAGGCTCATATCTTCGCAACCGTTGATCGAAATTCAATGATTCCAGCGGCATCAGGAAGGTGATTCAGAGCTCTTTTCATCCGTCCAGTCACTTTTATCAGTTTCAGCTCCAGGTACTCTTGCATTGGTTTTGTTCAATTTGGTGCATTTGTTCAATAACTTGGATATCTTGAAGCTTGGGAAAAGGTTTTTTGTATTGGGTGGCATCACTTCAGTTGCATATCAATTTGGAAGTTTCTATTTGTTGTTGAAGGTCATTGTCTTTGTACTTTTGGAGAAATTTGTTTGTCCATTATGGGGCTTGCATATTATCCTTCTTCTCCAAAATAGACTATTGGTATCCCTTCACATTCAGTGATTCCTTGTCCAGAGTCATTGATTGAGGCTTCCATCATCATCATCATTCATCAGGACACATTCCGTTTTCCAGACTTGACATCACAGGATGGCTTTACTTCAGGGATTGCTGACTTGGCCACTTCTACAGGTTTGGAGGACATTCTTGAGGGAATATCACTCCTTTATTCAGATCCCACTTTGGAGAGTTCTCTTGAGTCTCCACATTTCATTGTCTCAACCTTAACTGGGAATCCTGAGACTATCTTGGGGGCACTTGGTTTCTCTTCAAAGATTTCATATATGAGACTTCCTCCATCTTCATCGGAGTTTCTTCTGCATCTACCATTGGATTGGCTTCAGTCTTCTCTCAGTGGTTTTGAGGACACTTCATTATGGGGGGCAATCAAGTCTCCATCTATTCCTTCGATGAAAGGACCATCACATTGCAGTCTTTGGATTTTGTTCAGCATTTGTTTCCGCATCATCCTGATTTGTCACCTTCTACATTGATTGGGTATGTACCTGAGTGGGTTGTGGCATCTTCATCTTCATCAGGCAAGGAGACACATGAGCAGCTTTCAAAGACATCATTAGCATTCATATACATCCATCCTTCCTTCAATTCCTATCCGGAATGGGAAGCATCTCTGCACTTGCACCTGGTTTTGTTTCTTCCGAAAGGGAGACAAGTTGTTTGTCGACATTGGATCATGTTTTGTCTACATACACTTACCTTTTTTGCAGGTGATCACATATTTTGGGGAGGCTCTATTGTCTCTCTATTTCCCTCCTATGAGGGGGGCCATTGATTGTATTGTATCCATGTGATGACTGTTGTCCTTGGGGGGATGATGTTGAGTCCTCCAATCATCACCTTTCTGCATTTCATCTCCTTTTTTCGGAGAGGGGTTTTCTTCCCACTGGGTTTTCCCCTTTTCTCCATTTAGTGGGAGATTAGTTGCATTTTCATCCTATGTACATGGGTACCTAATATGGCCATCAGCCGGAACCCATCATCATCATGCATAATCATTGCATTTTCATTTCCTCCCTAAGTTGCACTTATGGGGGGGTGTTAGTGAAATATATTATTTATTACACTAGCATAAGTTAACTTAGGTCATATTAGTCCTAGGTTGCATTTAATCTTTTAATAATGTTGTTAGGGTTTTCTTGTTGTCACATGTTGTTAGATCAAGACACATGGCAGCATCTTAATGCATCTTGTATCTCACCCTTTCCTATATAAGGAGGGTTATTATATCATTTGTACCATACTTTTTACCTCATCATTTGAGAGGTCTTAATATCAAGCAAGCTCATTCTTGCATATCCTCTTGTGGAAGGTTTATCATTGTTTTTGTAGGTGTTCCTAGTTGTTCATCTTATTCAAGATTTCTAACAGTACAAGCATTCGAAAACGCTACAACAAACATTTTTCAGATTTTCTTGCAGATACAGGTCCAAATTCATCAGCAGACTTCATACAAACATAGACGAATTTCTACGGAAGCAAAGAAAACAAACAAACAAAAACTTCTATCTTCTGTCTAAATTTCTTCTATTTCTCGTCTTAGGTATTCTTCGCATGTCAAGGAAACGGCAAAATTTTCAGAAACAAAGCATCTGGGTTCGTGTATTTCAGCATCAACAACAATACCCATGTCTCAGATTATTTCGTGAAAATTGCCCCGCAGCCTCTATTCTAGAGCTTTGTGCTTTTTTCTGAGATTTTCTTTTGCATGCAGGCCTAAAACACATTTTTTCCAAAATCTATCAATTTGGGTTGTGTTAGGATTCAATTCTACACAAAACCCATGTTCCAGATTTTCTCGGGAAAAATTGCCCTCATAGCCCCTCAAGTCTCAACTGAAAACTTTTTGCATGCGGGCCTAAATCACATTTTTTCGAAATTTTTGACGTTGAAGAGTCATCTTAGAATTTGATTCTACACAAAACCCACGTCTCATAATTTTTCGTGAAAATTGCCCTTTGACAGGGTATTTTTAGCCTTATTTGGTGATTTTTGGCTTTTCGGAGTGACAGGGTATTTTTAGCCTTATTTGGTGATTTTTGGCTTTCCGGAGAAAGTTGTCAAAACATAGCCGTGTTCACAGTCAACAAGCAAGTTTTTCAGGATGCAGTTCATGTAGACCGAATTCAAGACCGAGTCAGTCTTAATTCATGATTTCATCAGAAAAGCTGACACCGATTTGAGTCAAGCGCATCCGAAGGGTTAACAGGCGTAGTCACTCAAGTCCACATGGTTTCATGCCTCGTATACCTGATTGTCTTCCAAGGCCAGTTTAGAGGGTTGATACTATTGGAATTTTGTGTGTGCAGCAAGTTCGTTTGCATTTCTCATAACCAGAGTGTTCGCAGTCAGACTTCGCAATTTCATCATGCAACACTCTTCAATTGAGAAAAACGTGAGAAGCGTCAAGCTACAGAAGAAACAGTGGCCATCACTTCAGTTGCAGAGCCGCCAAAGTTACCAGTCAGTGAAGTGCCAGTTTAAGTGTGTAGAGGTTTCCAGGTTTGCTTGAGTTGTTGACAAGCAGTGAATTGACAGTTGGGACATGTGACGACCTTCAGATGATGACGCAATCAATGACTTCGTGGATGGGTTGATTGCTCGAGATCAGGGCCAGTAGGCTTCAGTTTCAGCCTTTCGGGATAGACTTCATGCATGGCAATTAATTTGACGCTTCTTTCCAAGTTAACTCGTTGTTTCACATCTCATGCATGTCTATCTTGGAAGTATCTATGTTCACTTGGAGTTTCTTTTAGGTTTTTACGTTAACTGATGGTAGTATTCCAGTTAACTTGCTTTCAATAAGGACATGCATGCTTGCACATTGTCCATTTAGATTAGATGTTTCAGTTAACTGATGCAGCTTTCTAGTTAACTGTATAGTTTGCTTTATTAGGGTTTAGCAATAAGATCTTGCATGCACTGCAGGACTATAGTTGACTAAAGGTGATTTTAGGGTTGCCTACACCTTTGATGTCTATAAATAAGAGCTTTCAGCTCATTTGTAATTAACTTTTGCTTGTGATAGAGAATTATTGCGCTGTCGGCAACATGCCTATTCTCAAGATTGGTTCACCCTTGTAAATTAGAACTTTTGCTTGTGATAGAGAATTGTTGCATTGTCAGCAACATGCCTATTCTCAAGATTGGTTCACCCTTGTAAATTATAACTTTTGCATGAGAGAGCAATATATGTTGTGCCCACCTTGCCTGTAATATTGCCTTTTTGTATATGTTCAAGAGTATTTGTTATGATGATGAATTGTTATGCCACTTGGGTTTCATGCAGTTGTTATGATGAATGCTCAGCTTAGTTAAATGGTGTTGCTGGTTTGATCGTTGTTGTATGCATATCTCGTCTATGCAATACATTGTCCCAGTTGCTTACCTTATTGTTAGATGATTTCTGGATTTGATTGTGTAGAGATTTTTGCTTACCTTATGTTTTATGTTCAATAAGCCTATTCAGATTGAGAAGATCGTTGTGCCACCTTGCCTTCAAGTTTAGAATTTGTACCTAAAGCTTATCATTTGATGTGTGTGTCAATAAACTTATTCAGCCAAGCAAATAGTTGTGCCACCTTGCCTTCACGTTGTGAATCTATGCTTAGTTTATCGTATATTTGTCTGTTCTAATAAACTTCTACCCAGCCGAGCAAATAGTTGTGCCACCTTGCCTTCACGTTGCGAATCTTACCTGAAGTTTATCGTATAATCATATTTCTGCTCCATTTCCTCATGCTCTGTTTACTTGAGGAAACTGGATAGATTTAAAGTAGTTAGCTTAGTTATAGTTAATGATCTACGAAACCAGAAAATCCTTAGCTGCAACGTTCTAGGTTTTCCTAACCTTGTGCCTCTTTCAGCTGAGATAAAAAAGATAGGATTTAGAATACTTTACTTTTCCAAAGCATATCAGCAAAAGAGGGAGCTTCCCCTCCTAATTTGAAGAGCACTCATTACGTAGTGTGCATAGCTGTCCGTTTTGACTCACACTCCAGAGGTGTTAGTTATTACGCCAACATGTTTCAACTTGTGTCTCTTGTCACTTAAGAAACCCGATTACATAGAGGGGATGATAGGGAATTTGTTACACCCCGGAATTTGTATAGTTACTATTCTAGTAATGCTTAGAGCATTCTGATTGTAAGGAAGGTTTTGAATGAATAAATGTGATTGAATTTTGTTGACAATATGAAATCCTGTTTACATGTTATGTTTGGCTCATTCTGTATTCTTGATTGATGTTATTCTTGAATAAAACAATGAATAGAGGAAAGTAATTAGTCTTGTTTTATATATTTGAATTATATATACTGCAAATATTGTGAGCATTTGACTGCCGTGGTTTTGTGCCATGGATGCAGGAACAGGAGCTATTCCTCCAGGTGGAGGGGAAATATCACTCAGGAAGAGGAACTTGGTCGACTAACCGGTAAAGTTGATCGTATGAGCATACACACACTTCACTGAGGATTTTAGGAACTGAGTCAGATTAAGTTGTCATGATAAGTCATCCTTAGGCTTAGGAGTTATGATTACTTCTTCATGCTTTATGAGTGGTGTTTCTTGATTGACTGACTTACTGTTCTGTGAGCCTTGAATGTGAAATGTGAACTGATAAGTTACTGATGCCTGGAATTTACGGTTAAATGTATAAATACGTGTTTATGCAATTACGTCTATTAGAGGTGCTCTGACTGGCCTATAATACACGTAATTGGAGATTTGAAAATAAACATGTATAGATATATTTAAGTGTAAACTGGGTAAGTTAATTAATATATTTAATAATATATTTAATATCGATGTTATTATAGTTTTATCGGTAATATAATATATTAATATATCTAATATAATATTTTGAATATTATATAGATATATTTATATATTAAAAGAAAGGTAAGTTAAAAACTATAATAATATTGTATTGAATATAATATAAAATATATTAATACATTTTAATGAGAATATTAAAATATCTAAAACTTTGGAAAGATTTTATATAAACTATAATCTTTGGCATTTAAATTTACATTTATCTTATAAAGGTATTTGAGTTTATTTACCTTTGGAAATAAAGGTAATAAGACTTTCATAGTCTTTGGTAAATACTTTGCAAACCATACAAAGGAAATTCGAAATATTGAAATACTTGGAAAATATTAAAAGGAAAAAGAATTTCGAAATTTTGTAAAGGCCAATGTAAATTTATAAAAATCATTTATGGAAATGTAAGTATGAACTATAGACTTTTTAAAGATTTAAAGTTAATGTTTGAATAAACTGAAAAATCGCGGATTTCTTCATGGGAAGAAATCGCGCGACTGTTTGAACCAGAAAAACAGTGGAAAACAATGGAGATTAATCCGCGCCCAGCTCGCGTAGCTTAGACCTGGTCGCGGATGCTTGAACGCCACCGGTCTGGGACGCGTGGGTGGAAGGAGGCATGAACTGTCTGTGCGTAACCCTTGACGTTTTCAGCAGCAAAATCCAAACGCCATTTGTTCTTTCAGTTCGCCATTTTTGAGGGCTTTTCCCAGTGACTAAACCTGTACGTGGTTGATCCACGAATTTGGCATGTGATATGTTGAAACATTCTTGAGAAATTATGTTGAATCATCAACTCTTTTGCTGTGTGACTGCCACTGCGGATTTTGACATTTTCAAAATGAGAGGTGTCGAATTCTCATGCCTACAAGGTAGGAAACATGAGAATTCGAAACCTATAAATAGGTTCTCACTCATTGTTGAAAGACACTCAATCTTTTCATTTTCACTCTCCTTGCCTTGGAAAATTCGAAATACAGTGCTGTGGTATTTCTGTGTTTTAAATTCCATTTTAATGAAAGCCATTGTCATTCTATGAGAGCCATTGCCATTTTTATGAAAGCCATTGCCATTTTTGTGAAAGCCATTGCCATTTTGTGAAAATCATTTGCAATTGAGACAGTATTGCTGAGAGACAGTATTGCTGAGAACACTTTTTGCATTTACCTGAAAGTAGTTTTTGCTTAAGCTGAGAGAAGGCTGCGAAGGACGGTGGAGCAAGGATTGAAGTTACCGATCAAGCTCATACGCAAAAGGAAATCAGGCATGAGATATATGTTGATAGATTTTCTGTTATTTATTTTAAAATGTATGATTAGATTGCTTGATTATGTCTTGCTTTATGAAAGGAAAAATAATAAAAGAAACCTCTATGTTCTATGAAATTGCTGAATTGGGAATAGTTTAATTCCTTAGAAAAGGCTTATTGAATTTAAGAGATAGCTTAAAGAGCTGGTCAAATTGGGGAATAGTTTAATTTCCTTAGAAAAGCTTTTGAAATAGCTTAGAGAACTTGATGAATTGGAATAACTTAAAAGCATGTTGAAACGAATCATTTGAAATCATAGATGAATTTGAAAGGGAAATATTTGTTTACTTTTAGTAAAGTACCTTATAATTTGTATTGCTTGAATACTGCTTGAATTCCTTAAGTAAAGGAAAGGGATTAGTTATTAATACTAGGACGAGGGTGGATTCAGAACCAAGGTAGTCTAAAGCTTTAGAGTTAAATAGGTTAACTAGAGAAAGCTACGTACTCCATGGATAAAGATTTCCATGTTGGGAAGTACCAGAGGGACCCCTTGTTGACTGTACTCCATTTCCTGTTTAAGTAGTTGAAGTAGGAAGTCTAGGGTGATTGACTACCCACTGAAGGACTCAACCTACGCGTAGGATAAGGCAGCCTTAAGTCAAACCAAACCTGACTTAGTGCAAGTGATAGATGACCGTCAGTATAAGTACTGCCGAAATGCTTTGGCCAAAGTAGTGTAGTATACCTAACGTCCACTTAGACTGTGAGACGAATTACACTGTCAGTTCACAGTAATCCAGGTTACATGCTAGATTGAGATTGTGAGGACACAAGGATTTAGTTATGTAGGATTACACACTATGCTCAGTTGGTCATACAGAACCGGTTACCCAACCAATCTCCTCGAAGAAGGGAGGGCCGTCTACTTAACAGTAAACGTGCGGGGGACCGCAATATAAGTCCGTGGTTGGTGGAAAAGCACCTGAGTGATGTTTCCCCTCCACTTAAGACTTCTGATGAACCAAGGTTTGAAAGGGAAGATCCTGGACAGTCTTATTCCTATTTGCTCAAAAGCTTCCGAGCTATGTTTGAAACTTGTAAGATTCTTACCTTGCTTTTTATTTTGAAGAAAAGTAATCATGAAAGCGTACTCTGTTATTTACTTGGAAAATAGAACAATGATGTATCGTGTCTTTTATTTCTTTATGATGAAATGTTCAATTAGAATGAAAAGAAAAGTTATTTACTTTGTCATTTAATTGTATTTCCTTGTATCTTATTAGTGAAATTAGAAAAATTTTTGTTTACCCGGTTTTGGGGTTGTTACATGTGGTATCAGAGCTACCAGGTTTAGCTCTGGAACCTATGAGTTCACCAAATTTTCCATTTCCAACATTACCTAATGTTGTGAAAATTCTTGTGTCAGGATGGTACGTGTCAGATTTACGGCAAGAAAGTCCGTGATCGGAAACGAACGCTACCTAAGGGCCAAGAAGGAAAAGGAGGCAATTGTGAAAACAATTGAAGGAACCAACTACGACAACGCAATTTGGTTGAGTGACACTGAAACCTTCAGTAACGCACTTTCCCGAATCCATAGTGAGAAGAGAAAGATGAAACTGGAGGCAATGTACAACTACCTTCCCTCCGTTGCACCCGAAGGGTCTGAACCCTTATCTCTATCTAGAGATATGCCATCTGAAGGAAGTTCCAGTCCAGCCTTCATGTTTAGGGATCCTAGAGTTGTCCCAATGGCGGAAGTAATTATGATATCTTCAAGTAAAGAGTCCGAGGAATACACACCAAGGACACCGCCAATGGAGAAATGGTCTCATGAACAAATGGACCATAAAGAAGAAGATAACTTAAAGGATATTGCATCCCGAATATATGTATCGGACAATAAATCCGAGGGTTACTATCCATTTTGGGATAGGGAAGATCAGATTAGGGAAGAACTTATTGAAAGAGAAATACAACTCTCTCAATCTGTAGGATACACTCCTCTTAGTTATGTATCTGAGAATGAATCGGAAGGGTATTCACCCCTCGACTATTTGAATAGTCGTTCTATGTAAATCTTATGGATTCTTTGAAATCCTCCTACTATAAATAAAACAAGGTTTATCTATCAATCAATGTCAAATATTTTTGTGTGAAAACTTCTGTTTGTTTGAATGGTGCTTGATTATATGTTTACTTAGTAGTAAAGTAAAAATTAATCTAACTTGAAATTAAATTTCAGGTTATAATTTCTTTAACTTATGGTTCAAGTATACGAAAGAAATCGAAATAAATCCAAAGCAAATCAGCAAGAAGAATTGCCACCGGCTGAGATGGAAGCTAAGCTAGACCAGATATTGGCTAGACTAGCCAACCTTGAGCAGGAAAGAGCCAAGGATAAAGGAGAAAAAGATATAACTATAGAAGAGTTAGAAGAAAATTCTTCACACCATGAAGAAAGAGAGAAGTCTCCTACCAATTCCAGGGATAAGAACAGAAAGATGATATCCCGAGAATTAACAAGGGATATGAAGAAGATTTATCCACCCAAGTTCGATGGAACTGCTGGGGGTGACGAAGCCGAAGCATGGCTTGTCCAAATGGAAAAGTACTTCGAAATCCGAGATTACGATGAAGTCACCAAGGCTGCTTGGGGAGCCTACCAGTTGGCTGGAGAAGCTTCTAACTGGTGGATGAATAAAAAGCTGGAGCTCAACCTAAGTTCATGGAAGTTAACTTGGAACGAGTTTGTTGAAATCTTCCGTAACCGGTGGTTGCCTCAACTGTATTATGATCAGAAATTGTCCGACTTCCAGGAGCTGAAACAAGGAACCATGACGGTTCACGAGTACTGGGAGAAATTTACTCGCCTTATCCGCTATGTGCCAGTTTATCTCAAGGATGAACGATTCCGAATTCGGAAGTTCATTCTAGGTTTAAATCATCGGATAGGAAGAGAGGTTGACATGCATGGTCCAACCACTATGGACCTTGTATATGAAAAAGCTATCCGTCAAGAACAGAAGCTTAGGGCAGATTCCTACTATCAAGATAGGAAGGATCAGAGGAAGGACAGTGATGGGAGCAACAAGACGGCATCAAGGAAGGAAGACTCCACTTTCACTTCCAGAAAGCAAAAAGGGAAGCGGTCTCGCTTCAATGGAAAAGATTTCAAGGGAGACAGGAAAAGGAATGACACCACCAACAAGGATGGAAATGGAACAAGCAAGTCAGGAATAATTCCTGAAAAGAAAGGACCAAGGGATGGATGTTTTATCTGTAAGGGAAACCACTATGCAAGTGAGTGCCCTGATAAGACTTCTAGCTCTCAGTCACGAGGAAATGCTTTGCCTTCGCAGCAGGCGATGTTCCAGCAGAGGATTCATGCTGCAGTGGACGATCGGCAGGCGGACCATCAAATCACCCCGATCGAAGTTCAAGGTAACCTTTTCGGATTACCTATTTCTGTTTTAATCGACACTGGTGCAACTGAAAATTTTGTTTCTCCTAAGGTAACTAGACAATTGTCTAGGAAGGCAGGATACATGGAAAAGGCATGGAATGTAGAGTATGCAAACCAAACAAGAGCAAGGGTTGACCAATGTCTATTTGAGGCTAGGTTAGAATTACCCAACTTTGCCACTGAGGTTAACCTATATGTCGCACCTCTAGGGTCCTATGATGTAATCTTAGGAATGAATTGGCTGTGGAGACATAGGGCTATTGTAGATTGCCAAGCCAAGACTGTAAAATGCCTTGATGATTTAGGAAACCTTGTAGAAATCCAAGGGATACCCAGGAAAGTGACTGTTCGGCAGATCACAGCAATGCAGCTGATGAAAGCCAAGAAGAAAGGTTGTCAACTTTTTGCAGTCAAAATTGAGAAACTAGGCCAAGAAGATGGAAACTCTGTGTTTCAAAGTTCTCAAGAACTTGAAGATGGAGAAGTGGAAGAAACAGGCAGATCAGATATGGAGAAGTATCCTATCTTAAGAGACTATGCTGATGTATTTCCAGAGGAACTACCAGGTCTTCCTCCAAAGAGAGTGTTCGATTTTTCAATCGACATTGTGCCAGGATCTGAACCAGTATCTAAGGTACCTTACAGAATGACTACAACTGAGCTCATGGAATTGAAGGCACAGTTGGATGAATTGTTGTCCAAAGGGTTAATACGACCTAGCGTATCACCATGGGGAGCACCAGTAATATTTGTCAAAAAGAAGGATGGTACATTACGTTTATGCATCGATTATCGAATGCTAAACAAAGCAATGGTAAAGAACAAGTACCCGTTGCCACGTATTGATGACCTCTTTGATTAGATGAAAGGTGCAGCTGTATTTTCAAAGATAGATCTGAGATCCGGATATCACCAGCTGAGAGTGAAGGATGAAGATATTTTCAAAACAGCATTTAGAACTCACTATGGACATTATGAGTTCACAGTTCTACCATTTGGTTTAACTAATGCGCCTGCAGCCTTCATGAATCTCATGAATAGTGTATTCAGAGATTACTTGGATAAATTTGTGTTAGTCTTTCTAGACGACATATTGATTTACTCCAAGAATGAAGAAGAACATTGTAAACATCTTGAGATGGTGTTACAAAGGTTAAGAGAGCACAAGCTTTATGGGAAACTGTCCAAGTGTACTTTCTTTCAAGAAAGAGTGCACTATTTGGGCCATGTTATTTCAGCTGAAGGAATAGCAGTAGACCCAGCAAAAATAGAAGCAGTTATGCAATGGCCTGTACCCAAGAGCGTGTCTGAAGTAAGGAGTTTTATGGGATTAGCTGGATATTATAGGAAGTTTGTGGAAAACTTTTCAAAAATTGCTTTCCCTATAACATCTTTACAAAAGAAAGGTAAGAGATTTGCCTGGAATGAGAAGTGCCAGGAGGCGTTTGATCTTCTCAAGGAAAAGTTAACCACCGCACCAATTCTAAAAGTACCAGATCCTGAAGGAAGCTTCACAGTCATAACTGATGCTTGTGGAGAAGGATTAGGAGGTGTGTTGATGCAAGAAGGACAAGTAATTGCTTACGAGTCCAGGAAATTAAAGCCATATGAAATGAATTATGCTTCGCATGATTTAGAGTTGGCAGCAGTAGTACATGCTTTACAGATGTGGAGACACTACTTGCTCGGGAAGCCATTTGAATTGAAAACAGATCACAATGGTTTAAGATATCTCTTTACTCAACCTAATCTAAATGCTAGACAGAGAAGATGGTTGGAGTTAATAGCAGATTATGACTTTAATATTAATTATATTAAAGGAAAGGAAAATAGAGTTGCTGATGCCTTAAGTAGAAGACGCCATATTGCATCTATTGTGACAATTCAAAGCGACTTCAAGGAACAAGTGCTTTTGAAATGCAAAGAGGATGAATTTTACTTACAGGTTAAGCAGGCACTCATTAAGAATCCTTTAGACTCTAGGTATGAAGGGTATCAATTCGAATCCAGTGGAGTACTAAGGTACAAGGATAGGATGTATGTGCCTGATATCAAAGAATTGAGAAATCTTGTATGGAAAGAAATTCATGAGGCACCATATTCTGGACATCCTGGAGTAACCAAAATGATGGCTGATGTGAAACCATTATATTTCTGGAAAGGAATGAAAGGTGATGCCGCAAATTATGTAGCTCAATGCCTTGAATGTCAAAGAGTAAAAGCTGAACATCATCATCCAGTAGGATTGTTGTATCCTCATGATATTCCTGAAAGGAAATGGCAGGTTATAAGTATGGATTTTGTGCAAGGATTGCCAATGTCTAGGAACAAGCATAACGCCATTTTGGTAGTAGTGGACAAGCTAACTAAGGTAGCACACTTCATACCAGGGAATCTAACCGATGGAGCACCGGTCATAGCAAGAAAGTTTGTACAAGAAGTTTTTAGGTTGCATGGTATTCCTGAGAAGATTATATCGGATAGGGATGCACGCATCACTTCTAGGTTTTGGCAAACCTTGTTTTCTGCATTGGGAACGCAGTTAAACATTAGCTCGGCATATCATCCGGAAACGGATGGGCAAACTGAGAGGGTAAATCAAGTTATGGAAGACCTACTTAGGGTATATTGCATGGATCAGCAATATAAGTGGGAAGACTATTTATCCTTGGTTGAATTTGCATATAACAACTCGTATCATTCTGCAATTAAAATGGCTCCTTTTGAAGCTTTGTATGGTCGAAAGTGTCGAACTCCTATAAGTTGGGATAAACTTGAGGATCGAGTAAGTCTTGGGCCAGAAATGTTAGCAGAAATGGAAGAACAAGTTAAGATTATTAAGCAAAGGTTAGCAGAGGCTAACAGTCGATAGAAAAGTTATGCAGATGCTAAGAGAATGCCACGAAGTTTTGTCATAGGTGACAAGGTACTTTTGAGAGTGAAACCTCACAAAAGTTCCATTAACTTTGGAAAGAATTCTAAATTGGCTCCACGTTATGTTGGACCATTTGAAGTCTTAGAAGAAGTAAACCCTGTAGCTTACCGAATCGCTTTGCCACCCGCTCTTGCTAGAATGCATAATGTCTTCCATGTATCTTACCTTAAAAAGTATATTGCTGGAGATAATCATGTTATTGATTGGACTGCCTTACAGGTAAGGGATCCAGGAATAATAACTCTCGAGCCCGTCAAGGTGCTAGAAATACGTAAGCTACACTTACGTAACCGTGAAGTCTCACAATGCAAGGTTCAGTGGGACCAGTATGCGGAAGTCTCAGCAACTTGGGAGGACTATACGGAAATCCGTAGAAGATTTCTTGACATTCTTGAAGTTTTTGAGAATGCTGAACAATAAAGATTTTGTTTAGTTTTATGCTTTGAATAATACCTTTGGTCATCGAGGACGATGAATCATAAGGGGGGGAGTATGTTACACCCCGGAATTTGTATAGTTACTATTCTAGTAATGCTTAGAGCATTCTGATTGTAAGGAAGGTTTTGAACGAATAAATGTGATTGAATTTTGTTGACAATATGAAATCCTGTTTACATGTTATGTTTGGCTCATTCTGTATTCTTGACTGATGTTATTCTTGAAACAATGAATAGAGGAAAATAATTAGTCTTGTTTTATATATTTGAATTATATATACTGCAAATATTGTGAGCATTTGACTGTCGTGGTTTTGTGCCATGGATGCAGGAACAGGAGCTATTCCTCCAGGTGGAGGGGAAATATCACTCAGGAAGAGGAACTTGGTCGACTAACCGGTAAAGTTGATCGTATGAGCATACACACACTTCACTGAGGATTTTAGGAACTGAGTCAAATTAAGTTGTCATGATAAGTCATCCTTAGGCTTAGGAGTTATGATTACTTCTTCATGCTTTATGAGTGGTGTTTCTTGATTGACTGACTTACTGTTCTGTGAGCCTTGAATGTGAAATGTGAACTGATAAGTTACTGATGCCTGGAATTTACGGTTAAATGTATAAATACGTGTTTATGCAATTACGTCTATTAGAGGTGCTCTGACTGGCCTATAATACACGTAATTGGAGATTTGAAAATAAACATGTATAGATATATTTAAGTGTAAACTGGGTAAGTTAATTAATATATTTAATACCGATGTTATTATAGTTTTATCGGTAATATAATATATTAATATATTTAATATAATATTTTGAATATTATATAGATATATTTATATATTAAAAGAAAGGTAAGTTAAAAACTATAATAATATTGTATTGAATATAATATAAAATATATTAATACATTTTAATGAGAATATTAAAATACCTAAAACTTTGGAAAGATTTTATATAAACTATAATCTTTGGCATTTAAATTTACATTTATCTTATAAAGGTATTTGAGTTTATTTACCTTTGGAAATAAAGGTAATAAGACTTTTATAGTCTTTGGTAAATACTTTGCAAACCATACAAAGGAATTTCGAAATATTGAAATACTTGGAAAATATTAAAAGGAAAAAGAATTTCAAAATTTTGTAAAGGCCAATGTAAATTTATAAAAAATCATTTATGGAAATGTAAGTATGAACTATAGACTT
>CM021108.1:570191355-570219856 GCA_007115665.2 Sequoiadendron giganteum | reverse complement strand
TCTCCCTCTCCCTCTCCCTCTCCCTCTCCCTCTCACACACACGCTCACATCTATCTCCTCTACTATAAGGGTGCAAGGGGACAACTATAGAATTAGGATAGAGGGTAAAGATAGAGAGGGAGAAAATAAATATACTAAGAAAACCATATTTCACATAATTTTCTCGCGTTATAACATGCTCACATTATAATGCGAGCGTGTGTTGTACTCCAATAAAATGGTAAAAAACTCTATATACCCATGATTTCAAGGCCCACAGTTTACATATTCCCCTAGTTCTATGTGTGCTTCAAGAAAAAGTGGCTTTTTGATGATGTTGTGAAGTGTGCAATCATGTTTTTCACATTCCATCACCTTTTCGATGATCTTTCTACCACCTTTGCATGAAATAGCAGAGTTTCCACATTGAAAGACATATAATATCAATTGAAGTTTGAATTCCATTGAAAATCGATATACAATTGAAATTTGGAGGGGAACAAGGTTTTGAACAAGTCAAATTGTTGTGGAGTTTGAAGAAAGAAGAAGCTAAGCCTACATAATTGGGTTGAACTCCTCCATGTGAAAGTCTAGATTTTTAGGTATGTGAAGTCTTTACAAATTTTCTCTTATTCTATTATGGCTTGCTTTCATTTTTGTTTGTCATTATATCCTTAGGTTGTCAATGCACATTTTAAATTACCATTATATACACAATTATATACACTTGCCAATTACTATTTTACACTTGATGCAGATCATCTACCAGGATCCACAAATCATCAAGGGTACTTTTGACCCTAATTTAAATTAAAGAAGATCAAAAAACAAACTCAATCATCTTTTCATCGAAACTTTAGAACTTAGTTTCAACTCTTTGTCAGACTCAAAAAATAGATTAACCATCATAAAATTGATTGTAACATAGCATAAAGTTGATTAGAAACTCAAAACCATTCACCAAAATTCATCCTTTAATACAACTCCAAGCCTCTCCCATTCCTCTGAAGGGTCCAAACACCTTCCAATACCTCTGCACAAACTGATTTAGTACAAAGGAAGAAATCAACACCTTTCTTGACACACTTTTTCAACTATATTTCCCTTCACAAAATATTTGATTCATATACTCAAATTAGCATTAAGAGTTCCCAATTACTTTTACAAACCTTAAAAAAACCTTGAAAATCTTAAAAATAATTGATTACAATCAACTAGGTTCCTCAAAACATCAACCAATGATTATGTCACTCACAAGTTGTCTTAAATCTTCCATAAAGGCACCATTGTTTACAAATACAAACTATAATTATTAAGGCACAACTAAACCATTATTTGCTTAATAAATCTTTGTTTGAGTTAGTAAAACAAAAATGAAACCTTTCAAAAGTCTTCCCTTACACACAGACTTAGTTCCTTTGTTCACTATCCACATTACTAGTAGCCAAGCATCTGCAAACGGTCACATGTATCTCCCAAACCATGCACACACTTCAGACTGTGATACTCATTTTTGATGCAGAGTTAGAGGACCCAAAACCATTGAAGATGTCAAATTTCCTTCAAGAGGCATCTAAAAATATTTAAAATGCCTAATGGACCAATCCCAACACTCCTTCAAGCTAGACAACAAACATACACACTATTTCCCACATTTCACCCTTGGAATCTAGTTACTATGCAAAACCAGTTTTGGGCCCTTAACTCCAAAACTTTCCAAAAAACCAAGAAAATAAAAAAATGATTCTAGAACCCATTAAATATTTGCAAGACATACCTTAACCCATCACATGACTCATTTGGGACAACTTTAAGAAAACTGACCTTTTCACTATTTTAGGCCTCCAAGTAGACCAATTTTACAAAGGAACTACCCTTAGATCCTCACACCAGACTTCCAAACCCAAAAAAAGTATTTAATTAGGTCTCAAAACAAGATATTTTCTAGGTCTTAGGACCTTACCCACTCAACTAGCCTTCCAATACAAAAACCCCCATTTTTCAATGCAAAGAGGGAGGGTTTATAGAAACTCCTATACCTGGGCCTTTCTAGACCATTCCAAAGCATCAAACATCTTCAAAATACTCCGCACAAGGTCAAAATTTCATTACATAGACCACTCCTTCAACACTTTTTCAAAATCACTCCTTGGTTCCTCAAATTCTCATGGAAAAGTGCTTGTTTCAGCCTAAGAAGCCCATCCTATTGTCATTAGTTTCATTACAAGGCATGTTCAACAATAAAATACCCCACTCTAACAATGTACATGCCATCCCATTGAGAAACAAGTCATAACAGTAGGTGGGATGGTCATTTCATAATTAAATCCTACTCAAACCCTTGACTGGCTTGAAATGAGCAGTTTCAAAAAATTGTCAATTGCTCCCTTCAAACGTATTGTTAAGCCCTCAGAACTGATGAATTAGAGAGCTAAGACATGTTCCTACAATATTATATTAGTTTTATATCAAGGGGAGGTTGTATAGATCCATACAAGTGTAGGAAAGTGCAAAAAAACCAGTTAATTTCTGGAAAGCAACATTTTTTTTTATCAAAAAAATGGATTTTAAAATGAAAAAAATCCTCCCTTCGAGCCAATGGAGGTTGTTTAAACCTTTTACAATGAAAAAAAACTCCCCCCAATTCCTATAAATAAGAAACAACCACCTTTGAAAGCTCATATAACCAGTACATGGAAAATGTCTTTAATGACCCTCTTACAACATGAAGATACCCAAAATTGAATCAAATTTCAAAATGGAAGCATAGATTTTCAAGGTGCTCCTACACCACAAACTTATCAAACACTCAAAATTCCATTCACTTATTAGTTTTCAGAATCACCATCATGGTTATTCACTTTTAGTTAGAAATGTGCTCTTGCTAGCCTAGTGCTTCCATAGTTTGTACACATTTGTCTACATGCTAGGTTAACTTTTGTACATGATGGAGGCCCCAGTTATAGATAAAGAAAACATCGAATACCCTACAGGGCTCAGTTGTGGTTACTAGAACATGGCTTAGAAGGTACCCACATTCAAGTGTTAAACATTGGCTATTTCAGGACTTTGACATGCATTGTAAGATTCTTCATTACTCGAACCTTGTCGTGGCATCCAATGTTCATTTGACCAAATATGGGGGTAGAACTTTGAACAAAACATTATGGAAGGTCTGTGAGTCTAACCATGAGGCAATACTTGACACAATAAAGAGTAGAGCAGACATGGATGGTTCGTTGGATTAATTTGTAAGTATATGCACATGGGTTCTTATTAATTTATACCTGTATGCACATTAACTTGTTTGAAGCCAATGCTATCATCCTTATTTTGATGCCTACATGCAACATCTGTAAGTGCCTTCCATCTATTTTTATTTCATTTCCATTTTGGATGCTCTTTCTTTTTCTCTTTACTTTGCATATTTGTAAGTAAACTACTAAAAATTGATTGATTTTTCGTTGCAGAAAATGTTGATTTAAGAGCCATCAAAGAGAATCTCAACCAAAAAAGCAATGCAACATCCTTATTTTGATGATCTTGACAAATCTCAATTTTGATTTCAAGCCATTATAAAAGAGCATGTGAAGCTTAGCAAGGGAATCTCAAGTCACTCATTTGAAGTTAACCTCATAATGAGCACCTATGATGTAGACATTTAAAGAGAATCTCGAATGTATGAGTGACATTGTAAAAGATCAGTTAGAACGAAGTGTCTGAGGAATTGTAATAAGATTTAATTACATAAAGAGATATACTCAAATATTGTAAGGATTGAGTTCATGTTTGGTGTAGTAGCACCTTGTTCTGTAAATGCCTTGAATAGGAAAATTTGCAAACTTTGAATTTTGAAATGTAAACAATGTGAAAAAGGTCATATAAAGGTCATGTAAATAATTTTCAACTTTTTTTCTGCAACTCTTGTGACCAAGCAAACTGTTCCAACACAACCGAATAGGTATGTTTATGCTAGGAATGGTCCTCTTTTGCACCGAAACACGTAGAATCGCTCTGAGCTATGTTCCACTAGATCGATCCTTGAAGGGTCCAAAGTGCAAAATGGCTACAAACTTCAGCATGCTATTAATTGGATACCATTACACTTAAAAACTTCTCATCTAATCTTATAGGATGGTGTTGGGCCCCTCTAGAAAAACCTCTCTTGGTTTTGGCTATCTTGGAGTGGTTTTCTCGTGGCAGTGGATTTTCACTTGATGGAAAAAGTGTCAAATTCAAGTTGTGCAAAGTTTCAAAGTGGTGCAACTTTCACTTTGCAACTCGTATGACCAAACTAACTATTCCAACACGTTCGAATAGGTATTTTAATGCTATGAATGGTCTTTTTTTGTACTGAAACACGTGGAATCGCTCCGAACTACATTCCACTAGATCGATCCCTTAAGGGTCCAAAGTGCAAAATGGCTGCAAACTTCAACATGCTATTACTCAGATACCGTGATGCTTAGAAACTTCTCGTCTAACCCTATAGGATCACGTTGAGACCCTCTACAAAAACCTCTCTCGGTTTTGGCTATCTCAGAGTGGTTTTCCCATGGTGGTGTATTTTCACTTGATGGAAAAAGCATCAAATGCAAGTAGTGCAAAGTTGCAAAGTGTTGCAACTTTCGTTCTGCAACTTGTGTGACCAAGCAGACTATTCCAACATGTCCAAATAGGTATGTTTATGATAGGAATGGTCCTCTTTTGCACCAAAACATGTGGAATTGCTCTGAGCTATGCTCCACAAGATCGATCCCTTAGGTTGGAGGAGTCTAAAGTTGCAAATTTGTAAGTTGCTTAAAACAATAACTTTGAAATGCAACGGTTACTTTTTTTGAAATTTGGTTTTTAGTTAGTTGAGGGCATGGATTAGTTAGACAAGGGTGTAAAACACTATGTAAAGCCTTGAGAGGCTCGAATGGAGGTTGTTGATGAACTTTTGGAGAAGATAAGATAAGAATTATTCACACTGTTCTTTATTTTTTAGATATTTTATACAAACTTGTTGATCCTGTACGGTCCCAAGGCTGACATGGATTGAAAGAGGGCTGAGTTCACAAGAACCCATCTCTCATGATAATGAATGGCCCACTTAGCACTCATTGCATGTAGGTGATGCTCACAGAGGTGAGGCACTAGGCCTTCCCAGGAGGTCACCCATCCCAGTACTACTCCAGCTCAAGCGCTTAACAACAAAGTTTTTTACCCAAGGTTAAGTCCACTTAGCTTGCAACCCCATTTGCAAAACCTTCAGCAAGTGTTGTGCCTTATGAAACATTCATTATAGAGCCCCTTGAGCTCATCAATTGATAAGTAGGAGGTATTTTCTACAATGTGTCAAATTGTGATATTGCTATCAGGATTCAATTGTGTAGTTTTCGAGTATAAAAGAGAATAAGAAGGGAAGATTAGGGTAATCAATTTCCAAACTTATTTTTATTATTGAATTACCTAGTGTGGGATTGGTCTATGTGAGAAAAAACTTATAATATGGGAGTATACGTTTCAAACATATAATCCGAAAAGGACTCAAAGTTAGATGCATGAGTACAAAGTATCGATCAGGAAAGGCATCCCAATTCTCAAGGCGTATATATCAATGATAGGCAGATTTATATTCAAAGCTAGCACATGATTTTAATTGATTAATTAGAAATAACTATTATATTTATTTATCAAATTTCCATTATCAAATTAATATTTGAATTAGATTTCATACTCAGAATTTATTTCATTTATAATTTGGGGACTCTGTTATGTATCTTAATAATATGGGATGACAACCTTTGTCAATACAATAAGAAATAAATCAAAAATCTATTGATCCAGAGCTCGAGTCATTACAGTGGTATTAGAGCGAATGAACCTGCTAGCCTTTGGGTATTGCAACAAATTGACTTTCCATTAGAAGCATGGCAACCGATGATAGTGGTTGGAATTACTCAAGAAGGATGAACATCTTAAAGACATTTGTGGAAATCGGGACATGTAACCTTCTTGTGGACTTAGGGTTACAATATTTGATCTACAACATGTTCCACCATTTCTTTAGTAGGATCAAGAAAATACATAATGAAGGTGTGTTTGAAGCCATGAAAGATTATGGTTCGAACTATCCAGAAGAGTGATGTTTTATCTTGACCACCCATATCTATACCATGGTTTGTTTGGAAACAAGGATGGGTTCTCTCTTCATCGGCATATACATTATTCCTCGATGTGTTCACACTAGTGTTACAAGACTTTGACTCGCCTCATACTTGACAAGCCGATTTTTGACTTGGATTCAAGCTCAGAGCCGAGACTCGACAAATAGAAAAACCTAAGAAATTCAAAGATTTTTAAGGATTTAAAACTTGTTTCATGCACCCTTTAATAAATAAACCTTAAAGACACAATAGCATCATCAAATAGAAATTACTATAATCCCATACACAAACATACATCAATCACATAAGTATAAGCATTGATAAAAGATATTTGTATTAACATAGAAATTACCCTGAATACACGTAACTCATAACTATTGAACCATCAATTTAGAATACAAATATGGATAGGCATCGATAAAAGATATTTGTATTAACCAAATAGCCATGTAGGAATACATAAATATATGTCGATATAAGTATGAAATATATGTACAAAATAGCCATATAGGATTACGAGAATTCCATATAGGCATACAATGTCAAATATGTCCAATAAAAAATATGTACAAAACTACCATGTAGGCATACAACAAAGAACTCTGGAATCAAAAGTCATTGCTCTCCATGCCCTGGAAATAAAATCTTTCCCTTTCCTTTTTGCTCGGATGGTGATAGGTCTGTCACTCATTTTTGCTACGCTCGTGGAGTGCTCCTGCTACTCCTCCTAGGGTTTAGTTCATGGTGAAGTTTTAACTGTTACAATAAGATGTAAAGACATGAATATATATAAATTACATTATAAAAAATGATATATTTGACAAAATAATCACTTACGTCCATCTCACGATCTCTCTCCATGAGGGAAATATTCTCATGCCCATGCTCAGGCGTGCTCAAGCCCTGTATAAACCATACAAATAGATATTAAACTACATGAATCAATAATGGTTTGATTTTTCACTAACTAACATCTATAACAACAAATGTAAATTGAAATTTAATAATTTTCCTCATACCTCTTCTGTCAGAGCCATCGAGGATTGTATAGAAGATGTCACAACAATATCCATTGCCCATGTCACATTCAAAGGTGTATTGTCTCGCAACAACTGAAAATAAAACAACAAAATATTCAACATAATCAACGATGTGCATATAAACTACACAAATCTATTAAGTACTTGATTCATTAGTTAAGCTCTTTATTCTATTACTTGTGTGAAGGTTTGAGTAAATCCACTACCACTGGGAAGTGTTCCATCGAAACCTCCAATATTAGTCTATTCAACATCCAAAATCGCATATTAAATTACCATTCGTAAAACAATGCTATTAACATGCAATAAATTTATAATTGTTTACTAGTTACATACCCTAGCGATAGGTGTACTACAGAAATAGGTTGGTGGGGGGCAGGTGTATCCAGTCTCAACACTGTGACCCTACAATTTTATTAAAATCATAAAAAAAAATTAGTTAATCTTGCATTTCAAAATCGAAATTTAATAAATTAAATTCAATGAACCCATGCACTAACTTTTACCTGAATATCAATGCCATATGCCTCATGCAAAATTTCAGCTGCCCTCTCCATTTCCATAGCTGTAGACAGATCCTGTATACTAGTCTCCTGAGTGTCGGTGGGGCCATATGAACAAGTAGCCCCACAAGATTGACACACATGTGTTCAAAGGCCACAACTCGAAGACCACCTAGATGGCGCTGTAGAATAGGGCTAGTATGATGGATGACACTCTAGATCAAAGTGTTGATTGCCTGCAATGTCTCTACGTTAGCAGTTTCCTTCGCGATGGAAGGCATAGCAACATGCTCACGAGGTGGCCTAGTGAGAGCTCGTCTACCTTGCCACGTAGGATCTGGTTGTGGACTAGGTCTATCCTGAGCTGACCCCCCACCTCTCCCCTAGAAATCCCTCATATCAAAATAATTTGGGATTTTTTTCAATATGAACTCACTATATAGTTTCCTAAGGAAATATTGTGGGACTTCAGAATTGTTTCACGGTGGATAATTGAAGATCATGTACCACCTATCATAAAAATGGTCTGTAATCTGTTGGTGGTGGCACCAACGGATAGGAAACCTCTTTGCATTGAGGGTAAGATTTTGATTTGTGAGTGGGTCAGTGAATAGTGAGCACAAATCACCTTTTGGAATTTTTAAATCCTTCACATCCTTGTATGATAGTTTATTGGCATAATAATCCCTAGCCGCCTACCTCCTGTCTTGCCATCCAGTTATTTGTTTGCTAATTGAATCTACATTTTTTAACATATCTTTTAATGAGTTTGCTAGGGTCATTCTTTTTGTGGTTGACCCATTTGGATCACTCAACCTACTAATCAAATCCTCAATTCTATTTTTGTTGTTCTCAATTTCACTCATTAAATTTTGTTGAGTGTCAGAAGGGGGTTGAGTCATTGGTGGAGGAGGTTGATGTTATGGTTTATTTTGATCTTGAGGATTTGGTTGGTCTTCCTATTGAGGATTTTGAGGGTTTGCATGTTGATTTGCATCTCCTAAAAATTCAAACAAATATATATCAAATTCAACCTAAAACTAACTAATTCAAAACAAAAACCATAGAATCCTTACCTCTCACAGCTCCTCATCGTCGTGGCACAATTGTTGCAAAGAAATAGGGATTGTTGGTGAAGAAATTTGTTGAAATTCTCCTCCTAGAATGTGAGCATGAAATTGTGGTGGTTTTGGCCACGACTGCAAAAAAAAACCTAGTTGAAATCCTAATGAGAGATTTGGATTTCTTTTTTTGCTTTTAACAATCAATAACATGAGCGCATTATAACACGCTCGCGTTATTGGTTTGTAGTTGTTGAGCCTCAGGCTCGAGATAACGATCCATAACACGGGCGCGTTATAATGTACCCACGTTATGGTTTTCCAAATATTTTTTTAGTGGGTGTCCACAGAACTGCTACCCATTTCCATGCACCCGTTCGATGATTTGATTATTTTGTGAAGAAATTGATTTTATTTAAATAAATTGAATTCCATGTGTCAAATATTTTATTAATAGTTACAAATAATAATGTTTTTATTCTAAATTTTGAATAAACTTTTAATTTCGGAAATATAAAAGATGTAAAATAGTGTTATTGATGTAATTATTATTTTTCTCATTATATAAATAAGAAAGGAAATATAAATGTTTATATAATTAAATATATCAAAACAAGTTTTTGAAAAAAAAATTAGTAATCAAAGCATTACATTCAAAATTTGAAATGGAATTCATACAACAGTTAACAAATTGAAGAAAATATCTCTCAATCCAAATTGAATGCATCAAAATTTTAAACTTGGAGTCATGGCTAAATTTGAATTGGAGATCAAACACAAAATGTGGATCTCATTTCTTGTAACAACTATCAATTGCATGAGATAAAAAGACAGAGAGAAAATTCGAATGGAGGATATAGAAGAGAAATCCGTTTTTGGGAATTGGGGAGAAAAACACAGAATTATTTTATTCTTTATGGGATTCATCATTTTTTTGCCATGCGCGGCCAGATTGAGAGGGATTTGTATTGATTTTTGCATACAACATACCTTCTCTCTGAGAAGATGCCAATAGAGGAGAGAGTTATTTTTGTTGGAGTTACTTATCTCCCATACGCGAGTGAAGAGGAAGATTCTTTTTATTCTGCTACCTCATGCACGACCAGAGGAGGAAAAAAGAGATACAAGAATCTCTTCCACTAATACACATGGGAGGAGGAGAGGAGGAAGGCGCTTGAGGAAGGAGAAGGGTGACCTGTGTGAGGGAGAGAAGTTTTAGGGAGGCAGCATGGAGAAGGTGAGGAGGAGGTGCGCTTAGAAGAAGGAGAGCTTTCATTTTAAGTTACTTTAAAAATCCTCTCTTTTTCCACGCACGACCAACAAGAGGGAGGTTCTTGGTGAAGTTTTCATGCAACATATTAGCTACAAAAGGGAGAGAAATGAGTCGGTAGAAGTAAAGAGATATTTTTAAGATAAAGAACATAAAAGAAAAGATTGATAATCTTCTCGGGCATGGCCAGAATAAGGGGAAGTCTTTAATTTATTTTGAATTGGCTTGTATCCCAAGCGCATGTGAAAGGAAGGAAGAAAACATATATTGCTGATTCAAGAATGCTAGAAGATAGAGGGAACTCAAAAAGAAAGAAAGAGAAGGGATAAATCACAAGCAACAACAGAAGATTCATAGTAGGAAATTCACAGGAAAATACACAAATAATCAATTCCAGATTCAAGAAATTATCATGGAGGATCAAAGAAAGCTTTATTTTAACAAATTCATGATCATAGTATGTTTAATTGGAATCATTTACTTCTATTCTAGTATTTCAAATTATTGAAAATTAACATTGTTTCCATTAAATTCTGATGAAATTTCAAACACCAAACTGTGATTTTATCGAAAAACCATTGAACAATTAGAAACAAAAAATTGTAGAATAAATTTGAATAGAAAAAAATCAAAGACAGTTGTTCTATTATTTCGATTTAGAAAAGATTCACACAGAAAAAAATATATTTAAATTAGATTTAGAAAAGCTTCAAAAATTCAAAACTGTCAGACAGATTTAATTCTCAAAATGAATGAAACAGAAAAGATAATGATTTTGATAAAATACTTTTTGTATATTAAATGTGTTTGAAAAGTAAGAGTTAAAATAAGAGATTTTATAGAATGAAACTGAAAATTACTACGAAACAAAAGTAAAAATGAGTTATTAAACATATTTTTGAAAATTTATTATTTTATTTTTGGGAAATGTGAAAAACAAAAAATAAATCAAGTAAATTAAAATATGAATTACTTGGAAACGAAACGAATTAGAACAAGGTTATTTCGAAGTGAACCTAAAATTAAATGAGTAAATGAACCGAAAGAATGTGTGCTCATTTATGCCTATTTAAATATGTACTTAGATTACATACTTTAGATACACCTTCTTTTATTTATTTTATTATTTGAATTAACTATTAATTTATTGTTATTTACGATTTGAAACGATGAAAATACTGCATTTAAACCATTTTGCATGAAACAAGATTGCAGTTAAGATGTTGTGAAAGATCATTTTTAATTTTGAATGGAACCATGCATGCTTGATAAATTAATGTGCATGATATGTGTTTGGAAAGTTACCTTCTAGGGCCGGGTGCTGAATATGGGTTATTAGAGAGTGTAGTTTTTCTTTTTCCAAAACTGCTATTATTTGTCGTGCATGACATTTTACTTGGCCAGGTAACTTAAGGACCATTGAAATAGATGGAATGAATTAACTCTCTACCATATCCTAGTATCAAACTTTCTTATTTTTTAAATGAATTAGAAAAATGAAAATACTTGTGGAATTACTAGTTATAATAGGCACACATCAGATTTCATCATGTTTGTCGACTTCCTTTTGCTAAGTGATTCGTGCAGGGTTGAGTATTCTTTGAATGACTAAAGAATTCTGGGGAAGCGTAAGCTTCGAGGTTGGGTGGAAAAAGCACCTAATTCTTATTCTCATCTTCATATTTGAATATATGCTATTAGATTGAAGAACAAAGGATGATTTCTTCATTTATGTATTATTTATTTCTGGAATTATGTATTGTAGAGATTAAGGTGACAAAATGCCTAAGTCTCGAATTGTGAAATTATGTTACAAATATTTTGTATTATTATCTATGTCATGTAAGATGAAATGTGTATGAATTTAATTGGAATTATTTTGAATCTATTTGTCGACTTTAAGTCATTGTTTTGAAATCGTTTGGATATAATGAAGTCTAATGAATGAAGTGTCGACTTTCTTATGAATATAAATGAATTTATTTAAATTATTGTCGATGTTTTCAATTAAGGAGTTTCACTCTTTACAGTTTGAGAAAAGTGGAGTGCAACATCTCCCAATCTTCATCTGTTGGTCAGGAAAGACTACAAAAGACTTTATATGCTTGATCCAGTTCAAAGAATTCCTTGAAAGAAAGAAATCCCCACCTTTCTGAAATGACTCCTAGATGATAATAAAGGTGAGAAAGTTGAAGAATCTCATTCTCAACATCATCTATTGTGGGTGTTGAACTCGACTCTGGAAGTTCTGATGAATTCCAAACCTTATTCTTGACCTCTTCTGTTATCTACTCAACAGACAATACATCCCCATTTTTTGAAAATAAAGGAAGTAAATTGAAGCTATATAAGTCCTCAAAATCATTTTTGATTTTTTCAACCTTCTTTTTTAACACCACCTGACTATTTTTGGTTTTAGTTGCTACCTTATGACAGTGGGTGAATTCCCTTGCTTTGCTAGAAGCAACCCTCCAATTTGTAATTCCTGCACTTTTTCAGAGCTTCATCTATCACCACACATAGCCTAGAAATAAATTATTGATACTCACAAACTCAAGGAGCGTATTCCCAAAGAGTTTGGTCAGCCAACAGGCCAACCCTTTCATTTATATCTTGGGCATCATTTAAAAATTGCAAGGTCGGTTTTAAAATGGTGAGCACAATGATGATTCACTCCCAATAATTGGATACCAACCTTTTATTTATAGGAAGGGTTGTAGATATTTGTGCAACTTCTAGCTCATCATGTAGTTGAGCCTCTCTTGTCTTCAATCTATGCTCCAATTGTTCTCTTCTTTTGAGAGCCTCTACCAATTCAGAAACTAAATTTCTGACATCTTGATTATGAGCATGCAAAGAAAACTCGGCCTCTTGTTTCTCCCTTCTTAGCTTTTTGGCTTCCTCCTAGGCCTTTTGAAAATTTTCAGAAGCTTGAGTTTGGACATCATCCAACTCCTTTATACTCTCCCAAACACGCTAGTGTTCTATACTAGATTGACTCTCAGTTGTAAGTTAACCTTTCAGTTTATCTATTTTAGCATATAGTTGAATCCACTCATCTTGCAGTGCTGTGTCAGATCTTGTGGCTTCCTCTTGTTGGTCATGCACCTGCATTATGTGGGACATTCCATCATTTCAGGCCCTGAGTTTTGACTACAACTGACTCACTTTTTTTTTCATATTTGCCAGCTTAGCTTCATATTTTCTCAACTTCCAATCTAGCCTCTCATAATCTATATATACTACCTATTATGCCTTACATAACCACCCCATTTTTTGCCTTGGTCAAAATGGGTCCCCCTTTGTTTATTTTTATCTCTTGTTGTTTTTCAAACAAAGTCTAGAGTCTTTTGCTTTCAACAATTTGTTTATTTTGGTTTAGTCTGTCGGAATTGGAGCTGGAACCAAAATCGGGTTCTGAAACTTTAATCAAAACTCGTTTCGGGCCCCATCCCGATAGTCTTTCTTTTTGGTCGTTTGTTTTGTCTTCATCAGACCTAGAGCTAGAGTGGGCATTAAGTTGGTGTTTTTTGAAGGTTGCAAAATCAAAATTCATTCTATCCCCGCCTCCGCTTTTTGAACTTTTGTTTTACTCTAATTATTTGTGTTAAGTTTTATTATGTCAGTATTTTTCTTTTATTTTTTGTTTGGTTTCATTTTATGCTTTATCGGCGGAACTGGAACCGGAATGGGAACGAAGTTAGGAAATTTCATAAGTTTCTGAATTAGTTTCCATTCCGATTCTGCCCTCGCCACTTTTTGAGTCATTGACTTTTTGACTGAAGTCGCACTATAGTGAACTGTTGGTTGTTATTCCAGTTTCGACTCTGCCTAATTGCATTTAATGCATTAATGACAATTGCTCGTGTAGGTAGAAATCTTCATTTTTACCTTCATTAAGGATTAAACAAATCATTATTATCATTGTTAAGAGATTAAAGAGCAAGGAAGAGCAGCGAAAGAGTTCATTTGAGCGAATCGATTGAAGGAGGAGAATATTATTGCTTGCGAATCAGTTCAGAAGGTTAGTTGGGTTCTTTTGTGTTTAAGGTAGGGTTTCTTATTGTTGTTATTCTTTGTTTATTTACTGTTGCATTTTTTATGTTTGCTCGTGCTTTGAATTATTTCGTTTTAAATGAATTTGTGGTTCTTCGTATGTTTGTTTGAGTAGGTTCTTGCTTTATTTTATTTGTCTGGTTAATTCTTCATTTCTTTTGCTTTTGTTTTTAGTTCTTTGTGTTTTAGGGCACGGTCGCTTTCATGTTTTAGTCATGATCGCATCGGGCTATTTTGATTTAGAGTGAGGTAGATTAAATTCATGTTTTTACAGTGAGTTAGTATTAGTTGAATTTTTTTTTTACTTAGGGTTTTGTTGTGCATTCCATCTGGTAAAATGGAAAGGGTTAAAATTTGTGCCCTAGTTTTATCATGTTTTTTTTAGATGAGGGTTTTGTGTGTTTCTGTGATCACATTTAAAATATTAAAATATGATGCCCTAGAATACAGTTGTTCCTCATGGTCATATGAGTATAGTCATTTTAAAGCCTCTTTTTCATTTAATATGACCTTAGTTTTAGTCATGGAGTTATGCGTTAAGTTGTGAAAAATATTTGATGACGTCATGGTCAATATAGTTGAAATCAGGATCAGAATTGATTTGGAGTTTTGGATGTGTTTTTATGTTTAGTGTCAATTCCATCTTTCATCTCGTCTCCAACTCTGCTTATGGTAAGGAGTTTTACTTTATAAAAATGTTTACCTAGCAGAAGCGGGAGTGGAACCGAACCTAAATATGAGAACAAAAAATCTAAAGGAAATCGAACCAGTTTCCATTCCAGTTCCGGTTCCAGTCACTATTTCAGTTCCGACTCTGAGCCCGCTTCTTGTTGGTAGAGTTACCATTCCAGTTTCGACTCCGATCCCGACAGCATGGTAAAAGGGATTGTTTAGAATATGTTTCTACCTAGTTCCGCCTCTAATGTGTGTTGGAAAGGTATGATTTTAAAGATATATTTTTGAGATATTTATTCAAGGATCTAACTAGAAATTTTGTTGCAGGAAATCTAAGAAGATGTTAGGAACATCAAGAGAAGCTTCTCAAAGAAACCGGCCTACAGGGACATTAAAGGCAACGCCTAAACAAAAGAAAATCAAGCCTAAACAATTGCCTTATACCTTAAGGTATAATCATAGGAGTCCTATTATCAAAGTCAACAAAGTGGAATCCGACTGGTCAGACATCACTAACACAAACTTGGGCCAGTACAACTTTGAGGAGGCATATGCTGAAACATTCAATGAGGATGCAACGCCTAGAATGAAGAGGATTGTTGAGTCTGGTTTGGATCATATCACTTTGTTTCCTTTGTCAATCTAATGCCCAGAGTTGATCTTAACAGCAGCTAGTGTCTACAATCCTGTTACCAAACAGTGCATGGATTCCTAGAATAATGTGATCATTGATCTTACTCCTCAAGCATTGCAAAGTATATTCAATGTCCTGGATGCTAAGAACTTGGTGCAGTTGGATGAGGTAGAGGCCTTGAAGAAATATAGTCAGCATAAGGACTCCAATAAGTCTCATATGAACAAAAAGTGGTTGAAGACAAAAAAATCTTTAAGCAAGCTTGCAGACCAGCCAAAGAGGGTAGATTCCTACAAAGAGGTATCAGATATAATTATGATGCTGTCTAGAGTTTTTGGGAAGAGAGATACATTTTGGTTCAAGGAGTGGATGTTTCCTTTCATCTAGACAATCTTAAATGGAGCCCAACAGTTTGATTGGCCAATGATTTTGTCAAGTGCTATTCGTGATCAACTGGCCAACATCAAGCAAACTAAGTGTTTCTTTATGACCTCTTATATTGTGTATGCAGCAGCAAGGTTGGGTATCTTCCCAGGTTTAAATAGAGTAGGGATAATGGGAGTCTTGGATGGACAGAAGAAAGTATGGGAGCACTATGACCAGTTGTCTCTACAAGTTTCTGAGACTCAATTCAAAAGAGTCAATGATGCATTCATATATGTAGTCATCAACCAATTGAATGGAGATGCAGGGTATAGGTCGAGTCAAGAAGCCATGGCGTTTATTGTTGAATGGGGATGTTGGTACATTAAATACCCCAAATTTACATATTTCAAGTTATCTGGTTTTGAAGGCCATCCACATATGCTTCCAAGGTGTTGCAGTAACAGGATAGTGCTGATGGAGTTTGTATATCAGGCTCTTGGAGTTAATGCTCGGTTTGGTATAAAGCATAAAACAGGATGTCACAAGTTCCCCATGAAGTTGGGTGAGTATGGCTATCAACACTTGGTAGGAGCAAAGGTGGTCTATAGTGAATTGATACAATTGAAGTTAGGTTTATACATAGCTCGTAGGAACTTTGATCCAAAGGTTAAGATGTATGCTTTGTTACCTTCTGTGTTTGACAAGCATTTTAATTTGCTAGAAGACTTTTGGAGTGATGGACAAGATGAGTATGATCTAAGAAATAATTTATGAAAGATTGTCTGTCTCACTCATGTTAGAGCTTGGTGTTAAAGATAACATTCTTAACACTTTGGTGGATGCTGGAATTGTATTGGATCCATCCTATGAAGCTTTGAACATTTGCACCAAGAGCCTGGATCCAATTGACTGGGATGTTGAAGAAACCATTGAGATTGAGCAGATTGGAGGGACAGTCTTGGATTGAAGTGTTAACTTGTTGGTGTTAAGAACCAAAGCGCCTCAAGGACCCACTCCTAAAAAGGGTAAGGGATATAAAAGGATCAAAATGAAGACACCTCCCAAAGAGCCATTGGAGTTCTTTCCCCTAGACATTGAAGAGATAGAACTTGAGGTGATAGATGATGAAGAGGAAACTCAAGAAGGGGATGTTCAAAAGGGATCGACTGTTTCAACACCTACATTAGGTGAATCATCTGCACAAGTCCCACTTGTAAAGAAGCAGAGTAAAGAAATTCAAAAGGGAGCTCTACATAGTATGGCTAAGGCTGGAAAGGGCCAAGAAGTGGAAAAATAAATTCATGATGTTGGGACAGATTCAGATAAGACTGAGTTAGAAAAAAGATATACAAGAAAATATGCCTCTAGAGGAGGATACTGAGCAAGTTTTGACACCAGAGGATCAATGGAAGTTGTTTGAAGAGGAAAAGAAGGATTCTGATGCAAGGGTTGTAGCCTTAGAGAAACAAAAAGAAATTGATGCCAAGGAACAAGTTGATTCTATACTGCACCTGCAAAAACTAAAAGCTAAACAAATTGAAGCTAAGATAGCAGCTAATGAAGTAGAGAGACAGAAAAGGCAACAAGAATATGAACTCAAGGTTAAAGAAGAGAATGAAAAGTTGGAACTAATACACAAGATTCATGAACTTGAAGAAGAGAAGGCAAGAAACTGGAGGGAGAAATAAATATTGGTTGCTAAGTTAAAACTTACTGAGGAAGCTCACCAAAAGGAAGGAGAAGCAGAACAATTACGAAAGGAAAGAGAGGCCGAAGAGTTGGTTAAGAAGCAGTAAGAAGAAGAAGCAAAGGTAGAAAAACTTAAGGGTTTGGAGGCAGAAAGACTAGAGAGAGAAAGACTAGAGGTTTTAGAAAAAGAGAAACTAGGAAAGGAAGCTCTAGAGAAGGAAAAACTGGAAAAGGAAAGATTAGAAAGGGAAAAAGTGGAGAGAGATCGATTGGAGGAAGAGAGGTTGAAGAGGGAAGAAGAAGATAAAAAGATACAAAGATAGAAAGATAGGGAAGAGGCTAAAAGCCTTGTGCAGATGCATATAGTGCAAGAACAACAAGAGAAATCAAGCGTTGAATCTCAACCCCAAGTGAATATGCAGCCACCTTCCACCATTACTTCTTCTTCCTCTATGATGACTATTGCTCCATGTGCTCCCACTTAGCTAAAATTGGACTTGCAGAAAAGGGAAATAACACCTTCACAACCTCTCAATTGGGAGGATATGATGAAGGAGATTGAACAAGAGAGGCCTAAAAAGAAGGCCAAGATCCTACACTCTACAAGACTCAAGGACAAAGGAGAGATTGTTGTTGAGTGTGCCATGTCGATGACAGAAAATGAGGTAGGGGACATGCAACTAACAAATTATCAATTGAGTACTGTCAAATTGGGAAGGCCCACTAGGAATCAGCAGATGAACCTAATTGATGTAGTGGCTTCAACAACCAAGTCCAGAATGATAAAAGATAAACAAAAGAAAGATGAGCTTAAGGCTCAGTTGGATCAATTACATTAATTTTTGAAAAGTGTTTCCTCTCCGAGATCACAACAGGTAACAACCATTGAGACTCCTATTTTGTTAATCAAAAAGGAGGTAGATGATTTGGTGCAGGTAAGAGGCAAAGTAGAGATGGTAGACAAACGGGTAGACAAGTTGAATCAGGAAGTAGGTGAATTTTTGATTGAAGGTTTTGAGGTTATTAAAGGGACAGAAGAGTTAATAGGAGAAATGTAGCAATATATTGAAGCATTGGAGAAACAAGAAGAGGAGTATAAAGAGTATGGTCAGAAATTAGAAAAGGTTAGTGCATTTCCTTTAACTACTCTTCTTGAACAATCAATACTTGAGGAGGATAATAAGGATTTTGTGGAGAAGACCTCTCGTATACTCCGATTCAGGACAAATCTCTTGTGTAAACATAGGAGTGAGGTTCAAGAGGCTATTAATAATCTAACTGAATAGTTTGAGGAGTTGGAAGTAGTCATTGCTATCATTGTAGATGTAAATATATTAACAAAAGAAGGCATGCCTTTGAGTCAGATCAAAGAGAAATGGGATGAAATATTTAGAGAACTCATGCAAAAAGGTGATGATGGCGAAGATTTGATGATAGATCAACTGATGAATGTCAAGGAAGAAATAAAAGCTGCTAGAAGAGAGTTGGTAAAGATAAAAGATATGAGAGGGTTTGCTGCAAAAGAGTTGGAGTGAATCAAATTTGAAGATAGCTGGGTTGACGAGCCAGAAATAGATATATTATAGCAAGTCTTTGCCAGTTATGATGAGTTCATTGCAGATCTAGCTTCACATGCATAAATCTCTTGCATGCATGACTTTCTTCTTCTTTGCATGTTGCATGCAGCACTGACAGTTTTGGAGTGCATGACTTCTTTTTCTCTTCTACTTTCTATTCTCTAGTTTAACTGAATGTCTAATGTAAGAACTCAAGATCAAATTGATTTGAGTTTCCAAGAGAATTTTAGTTCCTAAAAAGGTGGATGACCTAAAATAGAAGTGGAGTTCGAATTTTTGTATATCTATAAATACCCTTTGGGTATCATATTGTAATGGTTGGCTAATTGAGAATAGAATTGGCTGACTTGAGATTAGGAGATAGAATTTTGTAGTGATTACTATGATACATTATTACTAGATACTTTACAGTTAATAAAATTACAAGTTTACACAATATGGTGTTAGAATTGAGTTGTTTTATTTGATAAGGATGATAAATTATAATCTATCTAAATCCCAGTGATTGTGTTGAAGCATGCTAGTTTCTTATGTGATGAAAGTCATTAGAAGAAACCAAATTTAAGGATTATCTTGTTAGATTATCATTGAATTAAATTTATTGAAGTCTGTTGATCTATAATATTGATGATGAATGAATGTGTGTTGTTTTGAAATCCTTGAAGTATTTGTGATGTGTAATTGTGAATTTAATTAAGCACCTAAAATGTATGCAATGGTATAGATTATTCTATGGATTGTGTCATCTTATGGTTTTCTTGATTTGATTGGAAAAACATTCATTGTTGAAGATATATGTCCGGATGCTAGATAAGTTTTGTTCATTTTTACTGGTTTACCCTATGATCCATCTTTTTCTTTTGTTTGAAACCCCATTGACTTACTAAAACAATTTAGTAAAATGAGTCATTGCTTGAATCTTTTGTTACCAGCACAGGCCCCTTGAATATTATAGTTGCATGAACCGATTGAGTGACACCAGATAGTTGAGAACCAACTACCAGGACCTTGGGAGTTAGGCTACTATATGTTGTCTTTCTTTTTTAGGAGAAATAGAGTAGAAATATTATGTTTTAACATTGTTTGTGTCATTTTCACTATCAACACTACCTTTTGGGTGGTTTTTGCTAGATCTACTTTATCGCATGGGCGGATTTCATTTAGATCATGACCCACTTCTCTAATTTCATAATCTTCCATCTGTATCTATCCTTCGGGTCGGGCTGCGAGTGACCTAATGGTAGTGAACATAGAGAGTTCCTCTCCATCAAATTTTTTTGGATCTTTTTGGTGGTTGGTATCTCGACATTCTTCATTTTCCTCTTCTGCTTCCTATTTTGTTGGGCTAGTTTGGTCACATCGAAATGCTTCTAGAGAGTTTGTGGGGAACGAATTCTCTATGCTGCGAGAGAAGCACTAGGGGGTAGACTGAAAAGGGTAACAAAAGGGGAGACCTCAGATGTGTGGGCATGTGGAGAGGTGAATGGGAGATTGATCACTGAAAATGGTAGAATGCCAAATTGGGATTGGGCACTAGTAGTACCACTCAAAGTAAAACAAGAAATGAATGAAATGGGTGATTTTTATCTAGATGTGGACGTACCTGGAGTGATGAGTAACATGGATGATTCTGATTTCTCAATAGGGGCCCTAGATAGGGCGATCAAAGAATCAACAACAACCGAAGTGGATAATGTTGGATTGACACGAGGAGGTATCTCACTTGGTATGTTGAAAATTGTAGGGGTTCATTCAGAACTAATAGTTTTGGGTCTATGGATGAAGGATTCTTTTCAATGGGTTGGGGCAAAGGATTTACCAAAGATGCAAAAACAAGAAGGAGAGGTGGAGCAAGACTTTCCTAAACCACGATCACACAAACATTCTGTAGAGAAAACTCTACTTCTTCTTCATTTTCGACAACTACGTCGAGCATGTCTAGGTCTCATACTCACCTTAACTCTGCTCGACCTGAAATAGAGTGTTTTGATCCCCTAGTGGATGATCCCACTAAAGTTTGACCTTCTTGCTCCACAGTTGTTCCTCTTAGGGGTTGTTGGGTTCTTTTCCCCTTGCTTAAGACACTAGAAAAGGATATGACTTGTGAATCCCTTCATTTAGAGATCCTCCGCCTGTCAAACTCTTCTGGTTAGGAAGTGTGTCATGGGAGTCACTCCTCTATTACCTCATGGTTGGGCTCTAGGTTGGTGTTGTCAGAATCGGCCTATCGATCATAGATATCCTCGAACTATTCATCATATGGGTGAAACTCTTTGAGAAATTTATGTGTTCCTCTCATCTCTTGTTGGAATCTATAGAAGTCTGCCATCTTCCTTTCCAACCACCCTTTTCGCTTCATCTAGTTTTTTATGGTTTTACTTGTCAAGACCTCTCTCTGATATTTTTCCTATGGTGTGTAGGAACTCACCCACTTCGGCCTCTTGGTTGGTATGAGGGCCAAGCTGATGTATAATTCCGGATTCTCATGAGTCAAGTTCTTCTTGGACTCCACATAGTCTCGTGTTTAATGTTTCAAGGGAAGCAAATTTGTTGGATTGTAGTCCCATGTGTCACATATCAAGACTAGGCCTAGGGATTCCAACAGATTTGTAAGTTCTCTCTAAACCTCATGCTTCTCCAAAACCACTTTACTATTTGCAATGCAAAGGGGAAGCAGATACAACTTCGTTTCGTTCCTTCCTTTTCCATACGTATTGTCGACTAGATTTGCTTGGCAACATGCCTCCAATGAGAAAACCCTATCTATCACAAATCTGGGGAGTTAGGAAGGTTCTCCAACAAAACCATGATGTCTAATAAATATAAAATCTTGTTTGAATAAATAATCTATTAGAGTTAATGAATTTTTAATCCATTCCAAAGCCTCGGGGGACAATCAACCAATCCGACGTGGCAAAAGTTGTGGAAGCATCGGTCCCAGAAAATGATGGACAAACCAATAATAACTACTTTTTCTTGACAGGACATAAGTCCATACAAAAACCGGTTGAATTAAATCCTCTTCATCAAACCTAGAGACAATTTTTTTTTCTCTAGAAACCCGAAGTTTTGATGCAAAATTAAGTGAGAAAGAAGAATACCTAAATTTAGACTTGGTCTGGTAATTCCTCAACTGCATTAACATATTTGTTGCTACTACATTAGCAAAGTAAAAATATGTCTACTCCTTTTCTTGCTTGAGTATCAAACCAAGGCCATTTGGAAAGTGTGGACCTCTGTATCATCATCTAGGCCAAACAACCAAGCCAACATCAAGAAAAGATCCTGTGTGTTGCTTTTGAACTTTCTGAATGCTAGAGGAATAATGAAGCGGCCTCTCAACAGTTTCTCTTATGTTTCATTATAATAGAAGACCTCCCTTTAGATTGCCTCTTCCTAGTATCTGTCCATCCCCTCATCACTAAAAAACCTCAACACGCCGGTTGGGGGGAATACACAACATTTCCTGTATAGTCGCAGTAGAAATCGTAACTTTGATCAGGTGTTGCATGATATGGTTCCAGTTTCTTTGTCTAACCTTTTGGCACATGTGTCCACTAACTCGGGGCAAGGATGTACGGATGATAGCATAAACTATGTAAAACCTCAATTCCATAGCCTAGAGGTGAAACCCTCAGAGGTGTCATATTCTTTCATTCAAACGCTCCCTCTATGAGATTTTTAGGGTTATTTGCAAACCTTGGGTCAAAAAACATTTTGGTAGCATCTCACACTGCCTTCCTTTTGACACTTCTATCCACATGCACCTTCTTACAAAGACCAAATGGTCGATCTTTAGGTACTTGGGCATTAGAAAATTATTTTCGCCTGAAGATATTGGTGAAAATAGGCCTTTTCGATGCAGATTCTGCCCTTATACCAGTCGTTGATGGTTCTGCCATGGCTACTTCAAAATTTGCAGAGATTTTTTCATTGAGATGACCACTTGCTTCTTACTTCCTTAGAAGAAATCTACTTTTTGGTGTAATTAATTTTCTTGGGAGGTACATGTGGTTAAGGTCGTTTCATTACCACTTGGTCTATTAGATGTTGCCAATGAGGCGATACGTGTGAGTTGGAGATCTATATTCCTTAGGAATACCAAAACTCTACAAAAATGGAATTAGTACATTCCTTTTGTCACCTCTTTTCTCAAATAAGCTCGCTGCCTCAGAGAGACTGCCCTAATTATGTCAATCTTGCTTAGGTGATACGAAGTACCTCTGAAAATATGCCCTCATTAATTTTTCAGAGATTAACATGCTAATCCATGGTTCTTCACTTGCGTAAGCCAACTGTTGTTGATGATGGCAAAGGACACATGTCAATGATCTGCTTATGTGAGAATTTACTCCCAATGCCCAAAATTTAATTTTTGGACCTTATGTTAGATTTTTTGTATGATTTACCCTTCGTTCATTGGCTACTTTGATATTTTCCTGTTACCGTCTGACCAAAATTAGAACTTCCACTATTTGGGTTCACCGACAACTCCTTTCTATAAATAGCTATGCCACCTTAAGGCTATATTAATTCAACAAGTAAGCCTTTTGAGTTTTAGCCAGCCTCTCCTCTATTTACATATCATATTTTGCTCTATTACTTTAGCTATGTCTGTCGACCTAGGTAGTCCTGTTCATTTTCTTTCGTGAAGGCCATAATAATCCTTCATTGGGGAGATTACTATTGATAGAATCAGACGCGTGATGAAGAGGTGCAACTGATTGGGAGTAATTTCCTTTCATTGATTCATTGGCATGGACTTCATTGAATACAAGAATGAGATGAGAAGTAATCGCAGCGTGTTGTCCCACTTCATGGCCTCTCTCCTAGACTTGAATGTTGCCAAATCCAAGATAGTGGAGATGTGTCACTGAATTTTTGACGTTTCTCTGCTGGAAGGGCTTGGTGATATCGTGCAAGTCTCCATCCCCCGTGTTGGCATTCCTAGTGCAATGGACCTTCGTTCGTTCATTGAATGTGGCGTGGAAATTCCTTGGCTACTTTTATGAGCGACTTCCACACCATGGACCTCGAAAGCCACCATGCTTTGTCTCTACTTTCCACTAGCTGCTTCCTTCAGGAATATGGTGTTGAGGATGCTCCTGGGTTCGACTTTAAAAAGCACTTTCAGCTTCTAGTGTACAATCATGGAGACTGAGGTCAAGATCTGTACGCCATGTGTTGTGTGTTGTGTGTTCCCCACTTTCCTGCCAACAAAGAAGAAGAAGAAGAAGAAAGAATGAAAAAATGACTATGGGCAACAGTCCCACATAATTATGGCCAGAGGCCTATCCTTTTTATTTTTTTGTAAAAAAAACTATGCCTCCATTTTTCTCTTTTGTACTTTTTGCTCAAAGACCCTTTCTGGGTTTTGCTCGAGAGGGATTTTTCTGTTAAATTTGAGCCTCTACCCACTTAATACTTGTAAATTTTGATGAAAATATAATATAATACAATATTTTCTTACTTCTCATATCTCTTCATCTTTCTGGCTTATTCTAAAACTTTTAAAAAGATACTTACAAAATTTTACATATGGTACATATATGTGAAAATTTTAAAAGAATGACGAACTTTAATGGAATAGTTTCAGATAAATACCATGTTTACCGGTATCTCTAAAGTGTTTCCTTCCATATCTTCCAATTCCTATCCATTTTTTTCTTTACATGCACTAATTCAGAAGGGACCTTCCACAACGCTTCGAATTTGGTGTGTTTCCCTAGTTTCAAAGTGCGTTCATCATATTTTAACACTAGGCTTCCTTCTTGAAAATATGGGTTAGAAGTATTTTTGTCAAACCACCGCCTAACTGTCTATTGGCGGTCAAACTTGGCTACAAAATCCTTTTCTTTATCTTCTTCCAACTTGAGGAATTATGCTATTCGTACTTCCATTTCACTGCTCTCTTCTACTTCAAGGGCTTTTAGTAATTGTAGAGCCGGGAGCTCCTTAGAAATGGGTAAGACTACCTCTGTCCCATACACTAATTTATATGGGGATTTTTTCAAGGCCTGCTTTGGTGTGATATGATTTTCCCATAGAGTAGCCCGTAAATGCTTGTGCCATTCTTTTTGTCATTCAGACCCGATGCACTTGATTAACCTAATTAGGTTTTTATTAGTTAACTCTGCTAACCCATTTCCTTGTGGGTAATACTTTGATGAAGTCTTGAGGTAGATCCCATTTTTAATAGCAAAATATGACACTTTTGTACCTACAAAGGCTCGAGCATTATTGGATATGAAAAACTTTGGTGAACCAAACCTAGTTACTAGTGCCTCCATAAAATTAACAATTTCTCCTTTTGTAGCACCTTTTAGGGTTACAGCTTATGTCCACCTTCTAAAGTAATCGGTCACTATGAGGATCCACTTATGGCCGGCACTGGAGATGGGGTTTATCATTCTGAAAAAAATATAAACCCCATTGGGTGAAAGGCTCTTCAGTTAGAATAGGGCTTAAAGGCAAAGAATTTTTTTTTCTTTTGCCAACAAAATAGTCACACAAGTACACTTCTACACCAAATAATGATCTTTGGAAAACATTGAGGGCCAATAATATCCCACTCGCATGATTTTCAATGTGGTAGTTTTAGAGAAGAAATTCCCACCTTCAGGACAACTATGGAATTATGATAAAACTCTCTTTGTCTGACACTTGTCTAGACATCGGAGCAATACTCTGTCATAGTTTCTTTTAAATAAAATTCCTTCAACCAATACGTACCTAATGCCTTATAGTTGGTAGTAGTTTCATTTGTGGAATGGGAGAGTCATTGGGTAGTGTCCCTTCAACATATGTAGTGTTCGGTCCACCACCCAGGAGTCGTCAGACTCAAACTGATTTGAATAAACTTGATCAATCTCCTTGTCGAATTCGGATCTCGATTCTTGTGCAAGCTACTCATAGAGGACTCTTCCCCATACAAAATTGGTCATCTTGATATCCAAATCATACTCCAAGATCTTAATGATCCAATTGGCTCTTTTTTTAGTTATTTCTCCTCGGTGATGTATTCCCTCCCTCTGGGGTGAGCAACCAAGATCATGATTTTACTGGCCGGCACCAAGTGTCGAAACTTCTTAAGGCTCTTGACGATGGCAAAGGCCTTCTTTTCTACAAAGTTGTATTTGATTTTGTAACCCTTGAGGGTTCTTTAATGAAAATAAATCAGATGATCCCCATTTTATTCTTCATCCCTTTGAATGAGCACATAAACCATGCTATGTTGATCGTTGTATACATATAGCAAGAAATCTTTGGAAAAAATTGGGTTGGCTAGAACTGGAGCAGTGGAAATAGCCTTTTTCATTTGTCTAAAATTCATCTTCCCTTCAGCGGTCTATTTGAAAATTAAGTTCTTCTTGATCATCAACATGATGGGTCTCATGATTCCTACAAAGTCGGAAATGAACCGACTGACAAAATTAATCTTTCCTAAGAAACCTTGTAGCCCTTTCTGATTTACCAATAAGGGTAAACCCATTATAGATTTAACTCTTTTGGGATTTATTTCAATTCCCTCTTTGGATAATATGAATCCAAGTAGTTTACCTTGAGGTACTCCAAAAAAATATATTTTTTGGAATTTAAAGAAATCCTGAACTTTTGGCATCTCTGGAAAACCTATTCTAGATTATCAAAATGATCAACCTTTGACTTTGAGAAAACTATTAGGTCATCCAGATAGAACAAAATGATCGAGTTGATAAATCTTGAGAAGGCAATGTCCATGGCTCGCTGAAAGGTCACACCAACATTTGAAAGTTCGAAGGGCATATTTGCATATGGGTGAACCCACAAAAGTGGTTTACAATTCGAGTGAGGAAGGAAAACTTCCAAAAAAAGACCCATTCAAAAAAATGTTTTGGGGGGTTCAAGCAAACTCTTGGTTTGAACGAATCCCAAAGAGGTTTACTCAAACCAGGGCTCAAGTGAACCCCTTTTCATGTGGGAACCACAATTCCCATTGTGGGAAGGGGGTTCGAGCAAACCCCCCTTTTCCCACCTTCCCACCCTTTGACACAAAACTACTCCAAATTTTTGCTCTTTGAAGCTCGGGTTGAGGATGAAAATGGAGGAATCTTCACAAACCCAATTGGAATCAGGTATTCCTCGGAATGAGCTATCCAATGAATATAATTTTAATATGTTTTGGTTTTATTATGTATTTTTTATTTTAGTTTTATTAAACATAGGTTTTTCATCGAAAATGAAGGTCTTTATTCTGCACATGTGGAAAAATAGCAGATTATCAAAAAAAAGTTTGAAAAATATGAGTGCACCAGATATTGAATTCCTTTATCCAACAAAAAAAAAAAGAATTTCAATATATACAAAAATAGTTACGCGTTATATAGTCGTGCTATGTCTAAATTGTAATTGGTTTGACTTCAAAACTTGATTAAAGAAAAAATATTAAATCAAAAACTATCTAACCAAGTGGAAGCACTAGATATCAGTGTTACAAATTTTAATTTTGAAGAATTAGAAATTCATCCTTCATGGAAAAAAAGTTATACATTATACGGTATGTGCCACTTTTTAAAAATGTTGTTTTCTGAAAAATAAAAAACAAGTTTTTGTGGGAGATGGAAAAAGAAGTGCAATCTAATTCCAAAAAAATTGAAAAAAATATTTTTAGAATCTAGAGACAAAATGTGATGAGACTCTAGTTTGCATCATCTCCAAATTCCTCATGGTTTAGCTACTATAGGTGCCTGAATGCGAATATGTAGTTAAAAATAATAATTTCAGTGTCCAGTTTGGCCAAAAATTGTAAACCACTATTGTGGGATCACCCATATGTAGACATCCCCAACTTGGTGGTAAACGTCATTTTATGTTGGTCTCCTTCCTTGATAGATACTTGATTGTATCCTAAGAAGTCATTGAGTAATGGGAACATTTCCGACCTGGCTACTATTTGTAAGATTTGTTCCATGGAAGGCAAAGTTGAATGTCACCATTTTTCTTCTATATCGGTACCAAATTAGACACCCGGGTTGAACGTTTAATTGGATAAATGATTTTGGCCTTAATCATCTTAGTGTGTTCTTGTGCCATCAATGCTTTAACTTTCGGATTAATAAGCCTCTTCTTTTTTCGAACTCATTTTTACCCTTCCGCCAAATCAATGGTATGCTAAATTATACTAGCATTGTATCCTCTGATATCGTCATAGGTCCATGCCATAACCCTGCTATACTTAGAACATAGATCTCTTAACCTTTCTTTATCTTCCCATGGGACATTGCATCCGACTTTCAACTTTCTGGCATTTCCGACATCCAACTCCTAGTAATCCTTTTCATCGGTAGTGAACCTTTGCTTTCCATTCCTCACATCTTCACAATAAAAGAGATCCTCAAGGGAAATCAATCCTCGAGGGATTTTGTTTCCTTTTAGCTGGATGACCCACCCTTTTCAAGGGTAAACTTCTAGCTATGAATAGTCATGAACTCCTTTCGAATTTTGGATGAATGTGGCTATC